>CM076580.1:1343921222-1344010801 GCA_034641835.2 Pinus albicaulis
TATAGGGAATTGGAAATTTGTCTCTACAAAAAGGATGTGCATGCAACTAACAAAAATAATTTCTTGATGACAAACTACAATGAAGGAAAATCATCAACAAACTAGATTCAAAATATTTGATCTTATTAAGAGAAGATATGCACTCCCTTTGACTGTAAGTATTGGGTTGCCCCATGGTAGCATAAAAGAAAATCATACTAATTTTTTTTTTCTTGGTTTAACTACAAAATTAAATTAATATTCTACTACTGTGAATAATGTGAATTTATGAATTTGGATCTATTTTATTTTTTGACCATTTCAAGCATTTTTTTTTGCAGATTGGCATTGGCTTGCTTCTACTGCTTAACATGAAGTTAAGGAAGGTTGCTACCCTGAAGTAAGCTTTTCTTGAGGTGAATTTAAAACCATACATATTACTATCTACATGAAATTATTTTATAACATGATGGCCTTTTGTACCATCGTAAGATATGGGTACCTGAATTTAGACAACAATTACCTTGATCAATAATAACCCATTATTTCCAGTGATTTTTAAAGAAAATATATTCATGAGTTGATTTTGTCTATAAATATCTCACTATAAAGTGAAATTCTATGTTGATTGAAGGGACTTGTTTCTCTATGCTAGGAATTTTTTTTTGAGAACCATCACAGTTTTTCTTTAAAAAAAACAAGTGTTTTTCAATTTAGTATTGTGTAGTTCCAAAGACTATGAGGGATGTTTCCCCTTTAGAAACTAATTTGTGGAATTGTCCTTATTGTAATCTGTATTCCACATTAATTTCTTAAATATGAGTTACAACTTGTCTTAAATTCTGAGCAGTTGGAACATTTCTTGGGCCAATGTGCATTATATCTTGATTATTTTTAATAATCTTCATTTAACAAAATTATCCTAATGTTAGTATATTTTTCTAGGTTATGGGGTAAGGGGAAATTTATTGACCTAGGAAATGGATCCATTAATTTAGCAGGATTTATTAATTCTCTCAAAAATAATCCATCTAAAAATTTTCTATTACAGGTTATTGCAACATTGACTTTTGTATTTTTTTTACAAAGTCTGTTCCTAGTTATATTCCAAAAAAAGTGGGGCGTGAGAGCTCCATTACATCCTCGAGGAGTTTACACCATAGGTTGAGGAAATTGTGGTGTTAGTCTAATAGTTGTTGTTCAAAGGGATCCAGTCACCAACGAAATGGTACTTGAAGGCAGGGCCCTCGTATGTTTCTAAGATTTCTTCTTTCCAATGTTTAAGTTATTGGTTTCTTTGGAGTTGGAAAATGTTTTATTTTAGACTGAATGCATCAAAGGTTTCACCAACATATATCTTTTGACACCTTCAGAGTAGTGATAGAGTTAATGGATATTGTATGTGATTAATCAGGTGTGATCCTATAGACGAGACAAACCGTACTATTATTCATGAAGTGATGGAGAAACAGAGTGTCAACATTCAAAAGGTGGGCATAAGAACCTCTCTAAATGCAGAGACTATTGTTCTGGATACCGCTACTGCTATTATTATTCAGTTTGAAGGTAGGTTCATATGAGGTCCTACCATGCATATGAGTTTTTGAATGTCATGAATTCTAGAGATAGATCTCATGGAGTTGCATCAACCTACTGGGACACACAGAAGGTGTCCTGTATAGAAGCAAAGGCTTTTTTTTTATCAATTTTTTTATAGAAGAATATATATGTAATTGGAATTTTCTTCTTATTGGGAGATTCATTCATCTCTTTTTTTTTTTTTACTAAAACTTTTATGTGTCTTTTCTTCTGAATTTTCCTTGTTAAAGTTTTTATACTACTAATTGTACCTCCGAAAATATCTTGAAAGTATACCTCATAAATTCTGAGGTATATTTTCATTTTTGGAGCTGTAAACCATTAGGATACATTGGAAGATGGATAAATTTGAAACATTTTTAAACTCCTATATTGACTTGTAAAGAACCTAGTGCCCTTAATTTTTCTCCTATTTAGGAACTCAAATTGGTGATTAAGTTAGCTTTGCAACATATGTATTCTAGAAAATAT
This sequence comes from Pinus albicaulis, assembly GCA_034641835.2. Lineage (NCBI taxonomy): Eukaryota > Viridiplantae > Streptophyta > Pinopsida > Pinales > Pinaceae > Pinus > Pinus albicaulis. The sequence goes on from CM076580.1 coordinate 1,343,923,272, forward strand.
TCATACTGATGTTTTTAAATTAAATCAGTGAGGAACATACTAAGGTATTCAAGACATGGATTTTATTATATCTGGAATGAGCCTGAATTTCAAAACTATATTTTTTCCCATGATTCAAAATAGGAATCCCTTGGAGTATCTTAAGCTGTCTTTGTCCATATCCCTTAACTGAGATATTTTCTCATTGATGCTGATAGATCCTCCTCAAGATGATAAGGATCTGTCCTTCCAAGCATTAATAAAAAAGTACTACATTATCATGACATATGTACCAAGACTCTGATAGTCATCCCCAATATACTCCAACATTGATATATATAAACTTGGTTAGTCATGCAGTGTTATTATTTTGTTTACTGGTCATAAAGATGTTCATACACAGATCACCATCCATACATTCCAATAAAAATATAATGATCAATACCAAGTATTTCCTATAGAGAAAATATCTATAGACATAATCCTAAGCACATAGAAGGGATGTTTTACTTCAATTATTTGGCTTCCATCATCATGTACAACTGTTGAGGTTGTGTTGTGGAAAAATTAAGGCCCAAAAATATGATCAATGTATCATATGGATCTTATCATAATTAGTATGAAAATCATACTAAGTGTATACTGCAGGTTATATTCTTGGTCATCGGATCGATGGATGATTATGGAGATGAATGTAGCAACACATATAAAATTGTTCAGAATATCTTCAATAAGGTTAAGAATTCACTGGATCAAATATATATATCATCCACAAGCTTCCCAAGTTATTCCATATTTCTAATGAATAGAGATGCTTACACAGTACTTGTCACCGATTTCAGAATGTTATATAGGTTGGCTTGTAGGAAAATGTTGTAATTGATGTATGTATATGACAAGGGCTATCACTCTCACTTTTACACCTTGAATTTGCACACAATGATTTGCTAGATATCATGCTTCCATACTTCAAGCTTCATGGTTAATAATACTAAAAGAGGTAATAAATTGTTGACTTCAGTAGTTGCTTTAAGCTTATTCTAGAACTGAGATCAGGCTTCCCTTTAAATGGAGATGCACAAGATTTCATAAGAAGAGAAGATCTCTAATGTAATGAAGGAACTGGGGTTCTAATCAACTTAAATTTCCTCTTATTTCGTGAACCTTTCGATATTCTTGTACCACTTGAGTCATAGAAAAATTGCAGAGAATTTTTTGGAGTGGTTCCCTAAGAGGGCCACAAGAATGAAGGTCTTAAAAATAATATCTAAGTCTGACCTTTCATTCACATGAGGTGTCATAAAGCTAGGATAATTTTACCAAAATATTTCTCTACTCTGGGATGAACATCATATAAAATGGTGAATCTTGGACCTCGGCCTAGGAGGGATCAACAACCTTATAACATTCAAATGGAACTTCACAAAACTAGATTTGGTAGATATAGGGCTTCTGATTTCAATGCCCTCCATAAAACAAATTTTTTGTTGAAGAATAATTGTAGCAATACTTCTAAATTCAACCAATCTCCCACAATACAGATAGTAAATTATGGATTGACTTCTTTAGATGAAAATCATTAAATTTATTTGAATTATACTATCAAGGAAGCCTCTAATAGAGGAACACGACATATTCTTCTACCCCTTCTATTACAATATTTGAGGATGGTTCCATTATCTCTTTAGAGTGACACATTCCTTGTCCAATTTCTTCAGGTACCGTAAACAAAGATGTATAGCCTTATATATGCATAAGTCTCTCAAGATTCATTGCCATATTATTCAACCAACTTCCACCCAAAGGATCACTTCCCTTTTTTGTTATGAAACCAACTCCAAAAATAGAATAAAAGAGAGATCGTCGACTTAGAAATCAGCCACTTCAAGGTGGCAACCTCCAATAAATTACATAAATGAATAATTATTGGATGTTTCAAATGATCAAAAACTCCTTCTATTTATAATCCTAGCTAACCTAACAATAATAATGTAAGGGAACAATAATAAAAATATTGGGGTTACATGCGTTAGTATGAATCTTAATTCCAAGCGTACGAAAAAAGACCACTTTAGCTGTGCATAAAAAACAACCCTAACAGAAGAAATGACTACTAATATATTTAGATCTACAGTTAGGTGATCAAGATAAATGCTGCAAAAATCTAGATCTGTGCATTAGAAGACATTAAACAGTAGAAAAAACAAGATTTACTCCATGCATCCAATAGACAAGACAAGAATATATCAAATGAATTTTGTATAATGGCACCTGGGAGGAAAACACAAGAGGGTGTTCCTGTTTCTCCTCAATGGGATGGGTTCTTGTAAGTCCTCAACACTTTAGATTTAGAATTCCTCTCTCTTGATGTTGTAGAAAACCCAGAAAAAAATGGAAAAGTATGGCTATGATGGTGGATCAATAGCCAGACCAAGAGTTGAGATCCACAGTGATCTTTAGGCAACAAAAGGTGATAAATGAGTGGGAAAACCCTTCTATTTATAACAAAATATTGAGTTAGTCTCGATATTGGTGCATAGATAAAATATTATTAACCAAATCAAGATCCAAATTTTATGGAATATTTTATTATATTTGTTGGATGGAAAAGGAATTTGACTTGAGTCAAATCCCCTTATTTGTAAATAATAAATAAATAAATGATGTATTTATCATTTAAAGGATGTGATTAAGTAATAATAAATAAATAAATGATTTATTTATCATTTTAAGGATATGGTTGAGTAATAATCAAAGAAATAATGATTTATTTAATTATTTAAGGGAAATTTAGTCATATTTAACAAATAATATTATTTAAGTAATGTTTAAATAATTATTCTTAGAAAATAATAAGATAAATAATGATTTATCTAATTAATTTCCTTGTTTTGGGTTAAATATAACCAGGAATATTAATTAAACTTTTGTTTAAATAATTATTCCTTGAGGAAAATCAAACAAATATGGATTTATTTAATGTTTCCCCATGGGGTTTCCTGTTTAGACCATAAATAGCTTAACAAAGGTGGTTTTACTGAGTTATTTTCATAGTGAATGCAATTATACTTGGGGTAAAATTGGTCATACATGGTGTACTTGGGTCCATCTAATACCAATGGGTCAGATGACCAAAAAAATGGTGTAACAGATTGCCCCCCAGCGTGCGAGCGTTAGGAGTTAATCATATGACCGAAGTATGTTGTAATAACTCAATCACTAGACATCGAAGGGGAAGTCAAAGAGAGAGGAGTATAAGGAAGACGAAAGTGATGAAAGAACTAGACCCTGAGGAGGCGATACTTAAAAGTGTGACAAGTCTCTTTGATGAGTGAGTACCTTCTATAGGCGGTGGGGGAGGCATACTATGCCCATCGAGGCAATAGTACAAACAATTAAGCATCCAGAAAACCACGGGATGAAATAATAAAGCATATATTGGCATAAACATGAGCCAGATGAATAACATAATAATGAATCCCACATACATATTGTGCCTGGGATAACAGCCAGGACTTTGTACAATAATATATGAGTACATGAGATATGAAAACAACCCAGATTCCCTTGTAAACAGGAAAGGGCTCTGAAAATATGAATGATATATGCAATCAAGAAGGTGTTGCAAGTGACTGAGGTCGGTATCATCAAATCTATGGATCTGAATCGAAGGTTGAAGTGAACAAGTCATCCAGGTATGTGGGGGGCTACCTGTAGGGCCACCCCCTCATCAGGGTTGAGACATCCCACACACACCTAGGAATCACCGATATCAGCTGCTGCATCACTGAACCATCAAGTATACGGATCTCGATCATGATGAAGGGAGATGGAGCTTAGAACCAATCAAGTCAAAGGGAAATAAGGAGTCCCTTTGCCTCATCTGGGGCACTGAATGAGACTAGAAGCTGGAACCAAGGTACAACGCCCTCTAGACCTGTCTTCTAGAATGAATGAGTTGATGTCGATAGAAGGAGGACTGCCATAGGTGAGGTAATAAGGGATCCTCAACTAAGGCATGAGAGACAATAGTAGAGTGACTGATAAACTGACACCAATGATAATGATGAAATGGGGAGTACTGAGTAGCGAACGGACGACTTCCCTTGTTAGAGCATAAAGGGCATGAATGACCTGGCAGCGACTGACACATCATCATGAGGGATAAATGACAGTGGGACTGAGGGCCATAATGTGTGACATGAGAGAGGGACCAAGCAATGAAGGGTGGAGGACTATAGCAGGATGCGAAGGGACTCGAGATAGACTCCATGAAAGCAATGATGAATCTACTTGGATGCTCTAAACAAGGGTGACTCGATGGTGCTGCTGTAGTGCTCAACTTAGTGTTCCTAAATTGAGTTCATTAATTGTCAACCAGGGCTAGTAAATTGTTGAAGTGTGGTGCACTATATGTGCCTAGGTATCTGTTTCCCACTACGTTGTGTTTAGTGATTTTTTGATGTTTTTGGTTTTGTGGTTTTGTGCTAGAAAGGAAAAGAACGAAGTGTTGGAAAAGAGCAGTTGTTGGTCACACTAAAATAGAGCAAAACCTATTCTAACCTATGTGTGGCACTACAAAACAGAAAATGCAAAGCTTTATAATGACTCATAAATCACAACATGAACTCAATAACTCATAACATGAACTTATCCAATTCATTCATTAGAAATTTGTTGGAATAGATTGAGAAAAGGACAAGTTTAGTGCAAATGAGGTTTTCCTAAGTAAAAAATCATCTTACAATATTACAAAGAATCTCATGCATGGCTAGTAGTTTACTGGAACACAATTGGAAAAGATTACTTGTAGCACAATAATATTTCTACTCTGAATTAACTTGTAATGCTAAGATTAATCTATTCTACACCTCAACTTTTCACTACTAAGCCTTATTTGAAATTTAGAGATTTTCTAGAATAGTTTTGGAAAAGAGGCTTATTTGTGAAGTTGTAAAAGATTGCTAAACAATCAAGGCCTTAAACTGATATCATCAATTCCTGTCCATGTAATGATACATTAATAGAAATTCAGAACAAGAATAGTTTGTAAACAATGAAGGTCGTAAAGTCTAATTTTGACAGTTAATACAACTTAAAGCACAATGGATAATACTGAACTAAAATGCAATTGATCAATCTTGAAACACAGTGAATTCGAACTAAAATAAAATGCCACTAACTTAACTTGAAATACAGTGAACTGGAACTGACCTAGAATGCCATTAATATAACTTGAAGTACAATGAACAAAGTTGAACTAAAGTGCCATTATCAAACTTGAAATATAGTGAAAGAATTAAACTAGAATGACATCTACCTCCGGAGTATCTCAACTGAACTAATATGCAACTAATTCTATGAAATTATACAGCCCTATCTCGTTCAACATGAGTTATATTTTGGAATAGTTTATAAAAACAAGGCTGGCTGTATCATTTCAATGCAAATGAACACAAAACATAAAGTTCAACAAAACGCAGTAAGCTCTAAAACACCACAGCTATGTCTCATCCGGAATTAGTGATATTTTGGAAAAGATTAATAGAAATAGGACTAGTTGTAACATCTAATGTAATTGAACACAAAAACATAAAGATCAAAGAAATGCAATTAACTCCTAAAACACTATAGTTATACCTCGTTCAACATTACTGGCATTTTGGAATAACTCGTAAGAACAAGACTAAACTGTAGCATCCAATTCAAATGAATATAAAACACAAAATTCGAAAAATTGGTTAAAATAAGAATGCAATTACTTATCTAAATCATATGAACAAAGCTCCTCGGGCATTAGGGGCCCTCTACCTCCGGATTAGCACGCAAATATACTAAATATTGACTCAAATCTTGCAATAAAGTGATGCTTATTTAATTAAAGGAGGAAATATTTCAAAATAGAGTGTTACGGTCTTCTGAGATCTAGCAACCAAAATAAAATCTAACTAGCTGTTTCTCGGTCTCCCGAGCCATAATTATAACAAAATTACATAACTAATCTTGAGAAAATAAAGGAACAAGTGTCTTTTGCAATTGAAATAGAATTAGAACTCTGGTAACAGCCTCGTAACTGTGCTTAAGGACATCTGTATAGTCCTTATCCTAATAGGAATCTGCTTCTCTTTTACGTGCATAACTGCTTGGAGATTCTAACTCAGACTTCGAGAAGAGAAAAAAATGATGGAGAGGTGTCGTGGAATATGCCCATATGTGTTTTTCTCTGAGGTGACACCTGGAACCTGCGTAAACATGAAGACAGCTACGGAATCAGCAACTAGCTACAGAATGTCTGCATTCTGTAGCTATTTCTAGTCAAAAAGTACTGCAACAACAAAATCACGAAAACATAGCAAGTTAGTCATTATATACATTCTTAAAGCAATTTTAATTAACCCTATTGATCATTTTAAGCCTGTAGTTGACAAGGGACAAAGGAAATGGAGTAAAATGTGATGAAAGAGAAAGGCATCTTTGGGGCTCAACATACCCCCACTGCTAGGTTCTTACATGTCCCCATGCAACTATTCCATGTACTTTGAGACCTCTGCGAGGACATCCAACCCTCTTCTTCTGCTTTGCCTGACAGTAAATGGCCTTCTGGGCTTCCTTATGACTAACTTGAATCTCAAATTTGTAAGTGCCCTCCTTAACGTTTTGTTTCTCTTCTTCAAATTTTCACTGGCATTGTACAACTTTTGCATTTGTAGAGACAGAGTTGAATTCATATCACTTTTCAACTTAACCTGCTCCCTTAAAATTTCATTCTCATTCTTGATATCCCTATTTAGTACTTCTAACTCATATTTATCTCTTCGTAGCATATCAATTGCATATTTTGGTGGACTAGGAGTTCTGTCTCTACTTTCTGAAGCTCTCTTCTCTAGTGTCTCAACATAATTGTAAATTTCTTGCTGTGCTGGGTCTATTTCAGGAGCTTCTTCATCAAAATCCTCCTCATACTGATACTCAAGTGATCTAGCAGTAGGTGTTTCTTCATCCTCAATTTTTATGATTCTAGTTTGTCTAACCTCTGTTTTCTTTAGTATCCCTCTAAGTCTGTGGATCCATCTTGGTTGAGATGGTCCTTCTCATTTCTCTCTGGCAGATGTTCTAATTATTCTCTCCTTCTTAAGCTGCTTCTTAATATGAGCTAATTTCTCAGAAATCATCTCTTCACTATCTTCTTGTATTGACTTACTAGTTTCAGTTTCAATTTTGGAAGTTTTCCATCTCCTGCTTCTTTTTGTAGGTTTTCCTTCTGGTGGAGATTCCTTGGGTTCTTCAAAGTGATTCCTCACTAAGAACTCATCCCAATTATCTCCCATTTTTCTGAAATGATGTTCAATTAAGATTTTGACTAAACCATGGTGGTACAAGGTTGTTTCCAACAATTGAACTCTCTTTTGAACATTTGAGGCCATTCTCTTTAAACTATGAAGTAAGAAAAAGGGCAAATTGATTTCTTCATCTAAGAAATGCATCATTAACCGAATATGATAAACATAGAGGGTACCAAATCTTCCTTCACAAGTGATAATTTTTTTCAAGATGAGCAACATATTCCTCCATTTGTTTTTCAGTGCTGAGCTAGGAATACCCTTTTTAAAAATGGAAACATCCATACCTGGTGATTTGAGTATTTGCTTCCATGTCTCATTATGGAGTTCCCTATTTTTGAACCAGTGTTCTCCTTGTCTGGGTAATTCCGTTGCTTCTGCAATGAAAACCTCTGCAATAGTGAATTTAATATCTCCTATTTCGACCTCAGATCCATTGAAGGACCGTGCAAATGTTTTAGTCACCTCTTTGTGAAAACCACTGAATTTTTCAAAAAATTGCAACCACCCAGCCTGCTGAAGCATTTCTCTTAGCTGTGGGTAACCCTCCAAGTACTTGGTTCCAACCGGTTCTGTCCTCACTATGAGACCCATAGCTTCTCTTTCCAATCTTCAATTTACTGCTCTTCTATCACTGTGAAAATGACTATTAAAGAGTTGTTTTTGCCCCACAAATGCTTCCTCTGTTTTACAGATCGGAATGGCTAAGAATTGGCTACGGAAAGAAATGATATGGAGTGGTTATGAAATGAGTATAATGCGGTGAGGTGATTCATATGATTTGAAAGCTAACACAGAAGAAAAGACCGTGGAGATATTTTGTAAGAAATTCAAAATCATCATTAAATACTTTGGCCTAATGACGTGACTGATTAAATCACTTCAGTAATTGGCCGTTAAGTTTTAAATGATGATCGGATATGGGATTTGGAATGGCGGAGTAGAAGGAATTTTATCCAAAGTTTTTATGATGGGTTTGTTAGGCATGATCAACATGACTAATTAAAATAACCTTTTTGAATCATACATGACTTAACTACACTAAAATTTTCATAATCTGTCGTTATAATAATTTCGTAACTTTTACCTTTTCCTTTCCTTTGATTTTTGTGATTTTCATATGCTCTATCCTCCTTTGGAAATTCTTGATCTCAGTCCTCATAGCTCCTTTAATTTTGCTTTTTGTCATGGATATGCAGGATCAGTTTGCTGTAGACCAAGTGATTACTGAACAATGCCTTTAGGATCTCTAGCTGCAGAATGTCTGATTGATTGCAGAATGTACCTGTAGAAGACTTGAAACATGAAATGGAATGGTTTGAAACATGAATGGAATATTGTATGGAATGAGTTAAAATGGATAATGAAGTATGGTGTAATGGAATATGAATGAAGTGAATAATAGAGTGAAATGGATCACAACTGTGAAGTGGAGTGAAGTATGAAAAGTGGCCTGAAATTCATGATGTGTATTATTCAATTGCAGAAAAAAAAATCAAGTTTAAAAATCTGAGATGGAAATGAGGTGGACCATGGAGTGAAATGAATGAAGTATGGAGTGAATGGATTGAATGGAGTATGGATGAGTGAAATGAAATGGAGTGAAACGGATCATAAGTGGAATGGATCTGCACTTATGACTTTGTAACAGCTGCTTGCAGAAAAGAACAAATTTGAAAAGATAAAGTGTCAGAAAAATTTTGATTTTCACTCTACCTTTTCTGTATAAACATGCTAATCAGTGATTAGTTTTCATGTTTTCATGTTTATTTATTATTATTTTCAAATATCTAGCTTCATAAAATTCAATTAAGTTGATGAAGAAGAAATATTCTTCTTCATTAACTTCACATCACTGTTTTCCTGGAATTTCTTGACAAATTCTTCTCTTGAAAGTGGCTTATGATACAGCTTCAATCTATGACCATTCACAATAAAAGTGACCTCTTCTTCATCTATTGTCCTGATTTTTATTGCTCCATTATCAAAAAATTTCACAATTTCATATGGTCCAAGCCAATGTGTTTGGAATTTACCTTGAAAATATTTGAATTTTGAATCAAACAAGAGAGCCCAGTCACCTTCTTTGAATTTATTTTCCTTGATATATTTATCATGCCATCTAGTCCTTTGTTGTTGGACTATACTTGTTTTCTGAACTGCATCTTGTCTAACCTCATCCAATTCATTAATCTGCTCCAATCTGTGCTTTTGTGCTTCTGTTAGACCAAGTCCTAGCTGAACTGCCATTTTAAAAGTTTGAATCTGGAACTCTATGGGGAACAGAACTTGTTTTCCATAAACAATTTCATAAGGAGTACGGCCTGTTGTGCTTCTCCATGTAGTTCTATAGGCCCACAAAGCTTTAGGAAGCTTGTCTGCCCAATCTCTTCTATGTAAATGAACAGTCTTTGTTAGGATCCGTTCAATGACCTTATTAGTAGATTCCACTTGACCATTTGCTTGTGGATGATAGGGAGTAGATTTTCTGTGTCTGATTTTGTACCTCTCCATCATTTGTTCCATTAGCCTTGATGTGAATTGAGCTCCTTGATCTGTAAAAATTTCCCTTGGGACACCAAAACGAGTAAAAATATCCTCAAAAAGAAAATTAACTACAGATGCTTCAATAGGAGAAAGTAATGGCTTGGCCTCTGCCCATTTGGTAACATAATCAGTGCAAACTATTATATATTTCTTTTGTCTTGATGGAGGAATAATAGGTCCTACAAAATCTAAAGCCCACTTTTCAAAAGGTTCAATATGTACCTGAGGCTGCAATGGCATCTCACCTGAAGGAGAAGGTTTCCCTACCCTTTGGCAACTGTCACAACTTTTGACATACTCTTTAGCATCTTAAAAAAAGGGATGGCCAATAGTATCCTAAATGAAGGACCTTATAAGCTGTCATCTTATCAGCAAAGTGTCCGCCACAAGGTTCATCATGACAAGCTTTGAGAATCTCAGGCATCTCATCTTCCCGAACACATCTCCTAATGATAAAATCTAGACCTGTCTTGTATAACTCATTAGCAACCCATGAATATTTTGCACTGTCATAAATGGTTTTTCTTTTATCTCTTTCATTCATTATAGAAGGAAATTTCCCTAAAACTAAATAATTAGAAATATCAGCAAACCAAGGAGTCTAAGTAGAAATTGCAAAAAGATATTCATCAGGGAATTGATCTTCAACTGGAGTATTGTCTTTGATGTTTTGGAGTCTAGATAGGAAATCAGCTACTGTGTTTTGTTTTCCAGGCCTATCTAGAATGGTAATGTTGAATTCTTGTAAAAGCAATAACCATCTTATGACTCTACCATTAGTAATTGATTTATTCATTAGATATCTAATTGCAGAATGATCTGTGTGAACAAAAGTTTCATAGCCTGTTATATAGTGTTTGAATTTGTTTATGGCATGAACAACAACTAAAAACTCTTTTTTGGTTACAGTATAGTTTAACTCTGAAGGAGTCAAATTTTTACTGGTGTAGTAGATGGCATAAGGAATCAGGTTTTTTTGTCCCAATACTGCTCCTAGAGTTGTATCTGAGGCATCTGTTGAGATATGAAAAGGTAACTTCCAGTTAGGTCCCCTTAAAATAGGTTCTTCAAAGATTTTTGTTTTCAGGGTTTCAAAGGATAACTGGCAATCAGGACTCCACTTGAATTCACAGTCCTTGGTAAGTAATTTGAAGAGTGGAGATGCTATCTTGGTGAAGTTTTCTATAAACCTTCGATAATATCCTGTAAATCCTAGAAAAATCCTAACATCTTTTTGCCAACTTGGAATAGATAAGTTGGAGATGACTTCAACTTTTGACTCATCAACTCTAATCCCATCACCTGAAATGTGATGTCTTAAAACAATTCCTTCAGTAAACATCATAAAGAACTTCTCATGACTTAGTGAAAGATTTGCTTCTTTACATCTCTTTAACACTTTTTCCAAGTTTGCTAAAGCTTCTTTAAATGTGTTTCCATAAACTGTGAAATCATCCATATATACCTCTACACAGTCATGTATTATATCTGAAAAGATTCCTAGTACTGCCCTTTGAAATGTTGCAGGTGCATTGCATAATCCAAATGGCAATACTCGGTAAGCATAAGTACCCCAAGGACAGGTAAATGTGGTTTTGTCTTGATCTTCAAGTGCTACTTGAATTTGATTATAACCACTAAACCCATCTAGAAATGAAAAGTACTTTTTGCCAGCTAATGTATCTAACACCTGATCTATGAAGGGTAGGGGAAAATGATCTTTAAGAGTATCTTTGTTTAATTCTCGGTAGTCAATACATACCCTCCATTTACCATTTTTCTTTGGCATAATTACCAAAGGAGAAACCCACTGACTATCTGAAATAGGATAGATAAAGTTGACATTCAACAATTTCTGCAATTCTTCTTTAACAATCTCCCTAATATTTGGATTCATCCGTCTTTGAGGTTGTCTGATTGGTTTACAATTTTCCTCTATGTAGATGTGATGAGTGCAATTCTTAGGTTTTATCCCTTTCATATCAGTGTACTCCCATGCATATGCAGAAGAATGTCTCTGTAATATCTTGAATAACTTTTCTTGTTGAGATTTCTCTAGGTTCTTGTTTATGTTCAAAGTTTTGCCTGGAAATATCTCAATTATAGAGCTGCCAAATTTATCCATAGAATGAAGAGACATCTGTCTTGATGATAAAAACTCAATGTTGGATTCTTATTGAAATTGTTCATGTTTGTATTCTGAAGAGGATTCAAAGTTCTCTAAGATATTCAAAATTTGGCTATCTTCACTAATTTCTGAAATTGTGAAGAGAGGTTGTAAGTCTTCTTCATCCTCTATCCATTGAGTATCATCTAAATCTGTAATTGTCTTTGTTGGAGGATACAATGTAAATTTCTTGGTTGAACTACCATCAGAGATGTACATATCACCAGATCTACAACTAATAAAGGCATCAGCTATAGCTAACCAAGGTCTTCCTAATATAATAGGGTGCCCTCCTAGATTATTCTTAGGAGTTAGGATCATAAAATCCACAGGATACTCCCAAGAATCTAGGGACACTGGAATGTCTTCTATTACCCCATTAGGTTTAATCATAGATCTGTATGCTAATTGTAATAATGTGGGTGTAAAAAGAAGATTAGGAAGTTTCGGTTTATCCATGATTTGTCTACTCATGATATTGATTGCTGCTTCTAAATCAATAAGTGTGTTTTGGATTTCAATTCCATTGATGTGAATTTTAACAACTGGATTTCTTGGGTCTAGATACTTTGGAATAGCAATCTTACCCATCATGATATCTTCTATTTTTCCTTCCAGTTGAATTTTCTTTGTCTCTCTTATTCTTTTCCTTGTTTTCTTCATGCTCAACTCCTTCATTGTCTTTGCTAAGATTGGAATTTCCTTGATAGCTTGTAATAATGGAATCTTAATACAAATATTTCTCAGCTCATCTAGGAAATCATAATTAGGCACCATAATTTGTTTTTCTACACCCCTATCAATTTGTAATCTTTCCTGAAAGGGAGGTGTAGATGTAGATGTTGATGGCTGCTCTAATGTAGGAGGGTGAAAACGCGAAGTTGGGAAACACTTTTTGGCATGAGATAGAATTTGGGAGAATTTTTTAATCTCTCAGCCGAGAAAAAAAGTCAACTAAATTTCTCGGCCGAGAGTTTTCAAAACTCTCGTCCGAGAGATTTTAAATATTTCATATTTTCTTAGACGAGAGTTTTCAAAACTCTCGGCCGAGAGTTGTGTCACAAAACTCTTGGCCGCAAACTCTCGGCCGAGAGTTAGAAAAACTCTCGGCCGAGAGTTTGCGGCCGAGAGTTTGCACAGTAAAACTCTCGGCCAAGAGTTTTTAAAAATTTTGGGTGGGAGTTTTCCCGCGCATAAATTGGTTTAAAATTCTCGGCCGAGAGTTTTAAAAATTTCTCGGCCGAGAGTTTCTGGTCAACAAAAAACTCAGAAAACTCTGCAGTTTTGAGAAACCTGCAACTTTGGAGGGACAGAACACCTACAAAAACAAAATGTTATATGTCGGACCAAGTACCATTAGATTCGTCTCTAAATCTGGTTTTTGATGATGTGAGATTTATGGAGTTTCATTAAAAAATTCAATTTTTTACTAAACTATGTCACTATGGAATTTCATTGTTCGAAAAATTGCACTGAATGAAAATTCAATAACTTTCAAACGAGGACACCAAAAAATTTTAAAAAATCATAGTGCACTTCCTCTCCCTGTCTACTTCAAAAGGGTACTCTCATTTTTCTTATTGACGATCACATTGAAAAGAAAATCAAAGGATAATAAAATGTACTGAAACATCACTGTCTTTTTGTCTTCGTCCATTTCAAAAAATAATAAAAAATAGTGATTTGATCCGAAAATTACCAAAAAATAGTTTGTGCACTAGTGCAATATATGCAGATTATGATGCTTTGGTTTTTTTCCAAAAAATGAATAACCTTCCCTAAAAAAAGTAAAGGATAACAAAGTGACTATTTATGTTTGCCTGAAAATTTCAAGTATATGCAGTTAGTAAACAACAAATTTACCCCTCTATATGTCAATATTTTTTTTTTAAAAAATATCGGTATGGAGGTAAGACAATTCTCTACAATTCTTGTTTTTATGTCAAAGCATAATTTGCGATAAAAATATGAGTTTAGTGGAGTTGAAGTTGAAAAACATAGAAAATTACAATTTTCAACGTCAAAAAAGGGCAAAAAGTGTTTCCCAACTTCACATTTTGGAGTTGAAATTATTGGTTCCTTTTGTTTTTATTTTTCAATGTTTGAGTCTGGGAAAGGTATGTTCTCTTGCTCTTGTATGATTACATAAGTTTTCCTCTTTTCAAGTATTCTTCCAGACCTGAGTTGAACATCACTGAGGTCTAAAGGAGTAATCAAATAAGTTGGAAACTGTTGGCCTTCTATCATGTATGTGTTATGAGGATTTTTATTGTTGGGGTTTGGAATGGATTGGGCAGGTAACTGATTTGTTTTCTGATGAAATGGTAATGGAAGTGGTTGATTTTGATGTTGTGAATTTTGAATATTTTGTTGAGGATTTTGTTGGGAATTTTGTTGAGGAGAGAAATGTGGATATGGTGGATAAAACAGAGCAAAACCTATTCTAACCTATGTGTGGCACTAACGAACAGAAAATGAAAAGCTTGATAATGACTCATAAATCACAACATAAACTCAATAACTCATAACATGAACTTATCCAATTCATTCATTACAAATTTGCTGGAATAGCTTGAGAAAAGGACAAGTTTAGTGCAAATGAGGTTTTCCTAGGTAAACAATCATCTTACAATATTACAAAGAATCTAATGCATGGCTAGTAGTTTACTAGAACACAATTGGAAAAGATTACTTGTAGCACAATAAGATTTCTACTCCGAATTAACTTGTAATGCTAAGATTAATCTATTCTGCAGCTCAAATTTTCACTACTAAGCCTTATTCGAAAGTTAGATATTTTCTAGAATAGTTTTGGAAAAGAGGCTTATTTGTGAAGTTGTAAAAGATTGCTAAAAAATCAAGGCCTTAAACTGATATCATCAATTCATGTCCATGTAATGATACATTAATAGAAAGTTAGAACAAGAATAGTTTGTAAAAAATGAAGGCCGTGAAGTCTAATTTTGATAGTTAATACAACGTAAAGCACAATGGATAATACTGAACTAAAATGAAATTGATCAATCTTGAAACACAGTGAATTGGAACTAAAATAAAATGCCACTAACTTAACTTGAAATACAGTGAACTGGAACTGACCTAGAATGCCACTAATCTAACTTTAAGTAAAGTGAACAAAGTTGAACTAAAGTGCCATTATCAAACTTGAAATATAGTGACAGAATTAAACTAGAATGACATCTACCTCCGGAGTATCTCAACTGAACTAATATGCAACTAATTCTATGAAATTCTACAGCCCTATCTCGTTCAACATGAGTTATATTTTGGAATAGTTTATAAAAAACAAGTCTGGCTATATCATTTCAATGCAAATGAACACAAAACATAAAGTTTAACAAAACAAAGTAAGCTCTAAAACACCACGGCTATGTCTCATCTGAAATTAGTGATATTTTGGAAAATATTAATAGGAACATGACTAGCTGTAACAACTAATGTAATTGAACACAAAAACATAAAGCTCAAAGAAATGCAATTAACTCCTAAAACACTACTGTTATACCTCATTCAACATTAGTGGTATTTTGGAATAACTCATAAGAACAAGATTAAACTGTAACATCCAATTCAAATGAATATAAAACACAAAATTCGAAAAATTTCTTAAACTAGGAATGCAATTACTTATCTAAATCATATGAACAAAGCTCCTCGGGCAGTAGGGGCCCTCTATCGCCGGATTAGCACGCAAATCTACTCAATATTGACTCAACTCTTGCAATAAAGTGATGCTTCTTTCATTAAAGGAGGAAATATTTCAAAACAGAGCGTTACGGTCTTCTGAGATCTAGCAACCAAAATAAAATCTAACTAGCTGTTTCTCGGTCTCCCGAGCCATACTTATAACAAAATTACATAACTAATCTTGAGAAAATAAAGGAACAAGTGTCTTTTGCAATTGAAATAGAATTATAACTCTGGTAACAACCTCGTAACTGTGCTTAAGGACATCTGTACAGTTCTTATCCTAATAGGAATATGCTTCTCTTTTACGTGCATAACCGCTTGGAGATTCTAACTCAAACTTCGAGGAGACAAAAAATGATGGGGAGGTGCCGTGGAATTTTCCCATATGTGTTTTTCTCTAAGGTGACACCTAGAACCTGCGTAAACATGAAGACAGCTACGGAATCGGCAACTAGCTACAGAATTTCTGCATTCTGTAGCTAGTTCTAGTCAAAAAGTACTACAACAACAAAATCATGAAAACATAGCAAGTTAGTTATTATATACATTCTTAAAGCAATTTTAATTAACCCTATTGATCATTTTAAGCCTGTAATTGACAAGGGACAAAGGAAATGGAGTAAAATGTGATGAAAGAGAAAGGCATCTTTGGGGCTCAACAGCTGCCACACAGGAAAAGTGGCCAATGGGGACCATAAAAGCATGAGTACAATATGGTAACTCACGATTAAATTTGACACGAGCATGGAAAAGTATGGAGGCAACATCATGCCCCCAGTACGAGTGTTTGAAGTGAAGAAATTAAATTTTGACGAAGGGTGAAGTGGCGCTTCTTGGGAAAATGTGTCATGGTGAAGTATCAAATCGCTAAAAACTAACAGATACCCATTTGAGGGCTTGGTGAGAGATTTCGAACGGTGCAAACAGTTTGGTAAACTGAGCTACGGTTGGGTCACAACAGGCGAAATAAAAAATAGGGGTTTCTATTTTAATAAGGAATTTTCCCTCCAAATTCATTCATTTGCATGTGGAGTTGTGGTGAATGTAGAGAGGAGAGAAGACCCTAAATCTTGTGGCGATCGTAGCAAACAAACCAACTGTTGGAATCGAGATCTGTCAGTTGCAGGTAAGAGGCCTAAACCTACTCTTTCTTTTCAGTGGATTAAAAGTTTAGATTAGGTCCCTAGGGCTTAGGAACAACCCCCTACTCCTCCTCACGGCTAGGTCACACTTTTTGGGGCAAAAAGTGTGACCTGGATAGCATGTTTTCAGTAGAAAAGTGTGACCTTTCCCAAGTTTGGGCCTGAAAATTGTGACCTATCAGGGAGGGGTGTTTCTGTGCTATTTTATGGCTTAGAACTAGGCTTTTGTGATGAGAAACTATCTTTTCTATCTGTATACTGACAAAAATGATGATTTTGTGTAGATATGGTAGAATTACAGATTAACTAGAGAGAGAGAGACCTGGGCACATTACGGTCGGAGATCCGGGAGGATTAGGGTGTCTGTAGTGCTTTGGCTAGGTTTGGGGTTCTGACGTTTGTGGAAAACCCTTTGATGAGAGCTGGGGAGCCCTTATTGGCCCGGATTGTCAACTATTGGGACCCAGACCATGAGGTCTTTATAGTGCAGGAGCACCGGATCGAGTTGACGGTCTAGGATATATATTTCCTGACTAGTCTCCCACCACTTGGGATGGTAGGGAATACTCAGCCAGTATTACCGCGTGGGTGGAATATCATAGATTTTGTAGAGCGCCATTGTTGGCTAGGTCTCCGAGTCAAGGGGAATCAAATACCCATCGGGGATTTGGAGAGGTGAGAGACCCGTGCTTTGGCCGCAGCGGTGCTGCGAATCCTAGGAAACCGGACACTCCATCACATCACGGGGGGGGGGAATGATGCTTATGGATAGTTTTTTGAGTGGGACCTACTATGGGTGGGTCCAGATGATTCTGTCGTCACTGAAACAATATTCATCGCTATGTAAGTGGCAAGTGAACCATGACTGTGCATATGGTACAGTTTTGTGCTCTTTCTTCTTTGAGAAGATCCCGACACTTCGACCTTGCATACAGCTCCAAGATGGGGGCCCGAGAGAGCCTAGGATGCACTGGTGGGGGCGACTACTGTGCAAAGGAGGAGGTGGAGCAGTTGGATGGGTGTTCTGTCCTAATTTCTTTGTTCATTGGGATCAGATGCCATTGTATATAGACGACTATCCCTATAGTGGGATGAGTTATTATGGGGATCCAGATCTGCCACTGCCACCTGGTCGTATATGGGGACCCGATGGTAAATGAAAAATTACTAATATTTTATGTGCATGTAAAGTTTCTAGAATATTGTATGTGGTACTAATTATTTTACTTTTAGTATATGATACAACACCAGTAAAACCGGCTGGGTACATGGGACGACCTGCAGTATCGGGGGCCGCAGGATCTAGTGGATCAAGGGCGTAGAAAAATGAGGATGCAGTAGCCCTTCTAGAGGACATCCATCATAGATGTGAGAGGCTTTTGACCGGTGTTTCGGAGCGTGGCTGGTAAGACTTAGATGACCAGTACATAGAGCCATGTATTGGCTTACCCTCGGAATGGCGAGGGGTCATGCGGCCCATGGTGATGGCCAGACATGGCATGCATGATCTACGAGCTGCGGGGGCAGAGCCATTGGCTTAGGATCCTCCAGATAATGATTAGTGTGTAGGGGCAGGTGGTGCCCCCAGTTTTGAGTTTTTGTAACATGCTATGGGCATGTCATATGTATCAAAGTTGATGAACTCCAAAACATTTTATATGACACATACTATGGATATGTATCGTTTTGTTATTTTAATGTTATTTTCTTGTGTTAAATTCCAATCTAGAATATGATTTGAAATGTTATCTACATAGTGATTTTGTGCTTTAGGTACATGACTTAAAGTAATGATTTCAAATTCACGGATCAAAAGCTTCACTCGTAAATATCTTCTGAAAAGGATAGGATTATGTACGAAATAGACACCATTCAATTGCATGACAGGAAGCAGGGAATCTAAACAAACATGAAGATGGAGGATGCGATGTGAAATGGCATCGACTAATAGACCTCGTACTGCATCATATTCATCCTGATTATTGGTAGCAGTACCAATGCATACATTCTTCGAAATAACAAGCACATGCAAGGGAGTAAAAATGGCCCAACTTGCCGAGGCTAAATTCCAGGAGTGGCGAATTGCACCATCAGTAAAACCGATATAAGGTGTGGACAGGGGGTCCCTCTGAAAGGTGCCACAAGACAATAAACAGGAGGATAAAGAACAAAGCTGGCAACCTGAGGGAAAAGTAGAAATCGAACGCATTCTCCGGAAGAGAGTGATATGGGTCGGATGTCTACTACCCACATGCTGCGAGGGGGGCGGAACTGTGGGGGCTACTGGAAGCATAGCTTGAGCTCAGGCCACATAAATCACTGTTGGCTTGAGGGGTCTTGACCCACGTTCAGTGTGCAAGGCTTGCCAACAAACCCCTATACTACTAGCCCTTTCGTCAGTGACTTGCTGGCGCAGGTCATAGTCTCACCCGAAGTAGTATGGGTGGGTGCTGGAACTAGGTTTCCGCACCCTGAGAAAGGAAGGGTTAGGCAAGAAAGGTTTTGTTCTATTCAGATTACCTCATCTTTGCGGAGGGTTAAATAAAAATCCAATTTCATCTACTTACACTAGATCTACAATTATATGCTTTTCATAACATCAACACAACATTACATAACCCGAATAGGACAGATCTAGATTTACTCCAATACACAGACTTTTGCAGCATGATATAATCAGAGCAGAATAGATCCAATCATTCAATAAACAGACCTTCACAGTACAAAGACAGAGAAATTCATAACACAGTAATTATCAGCAATCCATTCAATAGTACTCATAGATTCAGATCCAATAATATTGCATATTCATTCATTCATTACCCTTACAATTCCCTTCCAAACCTGTGCACACAGCAGCAGGGTCTGCACATAGCTGGACTAGGATCTTCGCGCACACAGCCAGCAGGAGTCTGTTCCCCAAAAACCATAACAGATTACTTACACAACAGATCACATCAATAGCTCATAAAATCCTTACTCTTACAATACGAAATGCCTCTCTATTTATAACAATCTAGCTTTATCATTCCTATGGTCCGCAACCCATGGTTTTCGGACCCCTAGTTTACCCTTTAACCCCATTATAATGCTTTCGAGGCTTTGAGACACCCTAAAACCCCTGCGCTATACTAAATATAACAAAAATAACCAAAAATATATCGGTTTCGTAGCTTGTTAGGATACCCCGTTCCAACAGTCCACTAACACAATCTTGTGACTCGTCCTGAGTCACTTTGGTGGCGCGCCTTCAATCTGCATGCGTAAGGTATCCAGGGAGCAAAGGAGGGGTGGAAGCACTTCCTTTCTTTGGGCCTCCACATGTTGCACAATATTGATCATCGTCAGAGAAGCAGGCCCATCGAGATCCAGACCAATGCGTTCCAACAACCGGTGGAGGCGTTTAGCGGCAGACTACACATCATGCGCAAGTTGGAGTGTAGCATCAGTCCATGGTTTCAACTTTTTGTACGCAATCTTCTTGGAGTGATGAAGGTCCTAAATCTGGTGGATGCCGTCTGGCAAGTGCTGCGCGTGGCCGGTGGGAGGTGTGGAGGCCTGAATTCAATATAGAGAATCTTTTTCCTGTGTCAATTCCCTTTGGGTATGCTGAAGCATGGGGTGGTGCAGTGCTTTCGTCCATAGCTGAGTAGCCTCTTCAAACAATTGGGCTCCCTGCACCATTTGTTCCTGAATAATGCGTGTGTCATTAGTGACCATGGAAATTTTCTGGGCACGTTCTTCCAGGGTCAGGACATATTTCTTCCGCATTTCTTGGTCACAGTGGTGTACATCTTGCCATACGTTGGTAGACAGTCTTTGTAGCTCTATAGTAGATATATGTGCTAGGTCGACTTGAATTTCCCCAGGACTTGGTTCAGAAGTGACAGTATGGGGGAGTAAACATATGTTGCTTCTAGCGGGCGGGGCCTAGAAATAGAATAGATGTCGTAGCAGGTCTCGGTCTTGTAGAGTTCCTGCTGAAATTGGTTCGCAGCCAATCCTCCCATGTGGCAGCTCACGTGCACTCCTATTACTACACTCAGCATCTCCTGACCCTCTTATCAGTTCCTCCCATGAGTTGGGATACATAATGGAGAGATGAGAGATATGAATCATAGAAATAAGTAGAAAAAACCCTAATGCAAGTAGCCAATACCGCTTGATAATTGAATAAATATCCTGAGCCATCATTTTCTAGCCATTTGTGCCCTAATCGAAGATACTTAATGGCAAGGTAGCTCGTATGTGGCACGTACCCTCGATCGTGCTTATCATAAATGGTGATATTGATAATCTACCACCCTTTTCCTGCGTTTGTAAGTGTCTTTTCACATTAATTCGAGATGAGCTGATATTCTTCCTTTGTATCCAAGGTCGCGTCCCTATGATGTCAAGGCATGGCTGACGCATTGGAGGTCCTTTCGTATTTCGATGGACAGCTGACACATGGTGAGCCTTCAAGTCAATCGGGAGCATTTTCAAGACATTTATGCCGATCGTGGAAGGAGCATTTTTGTGCAGGACAACTGTGTCACACGTCCATAAGTGATTTAATTCTTCAGTCCTCTACAAATTCTCTCTGATACTCATGATTGTAGACAGGTCTATAATCTGGTTGGACAAGGGCTGAGTGCACCCTTGAGTGTTGCATGCAAGAAGGTCACCACGTGGGTCGACCAATTTTGGGGCCCATTTGGCTAAGGGGGTCTCTATACGCAGGATTACCCTGCTCCAGTACTTCCTCTGAGTAGGGGAGACATGTCCCTGTGTAGGTGCTTCATATCAGATTAGTGGTAGTCCCTCAAACCTACATTCCATGGACCCCTTAGGCTTCATAGGCTTCGGAGTGTCATCTGTGGCCTCTTGGCAAGACAAGGTTCGTTCCATGGTAGAGATGTGATGGAAGCTTCTGATGGTCTGAAGGCTGCGAAGTGCCGAAACCTCATGCAGCCGGCTCTACCAATTCTCCAGCTCCTCATTAGAGTCAAAAAAGCATTCATTGTCTTTTTCCCAAGAGAGCATCCTTTCTCCATGGGGTTAATGTAATCTTCATCTTATGCAGTGATCTTATAGATATGATATAATTCTTCCTTTGTGTGGATAGGCTCGGTATACCGAGCACCTTCCATGGGATCCAGGGGTACTATGACACGTTTTCTTCCTCTTTCAAACACCATGCTTCATTTCTTTAGGTTAATAATGCCTCCCATGTCCATTGCCCAATCTAACCTGCGGAGCGTAGGGTAGGGGTCCGCATCTTCAACTATCTCAATTACTTCAAAGTCAGCTAGGACCCTTGCCCCTGCAATGTCAACCATAACCTTGGTAACCTACCAAAGGGAATGATTTTCTGTTGGTTCGCCATGTGCAGCTGGATATTGGACCATTCCAATTTGGGCTTCCCCATTAATTTCTATGTTTGCTTAGGTAAAACATTGGCATCAGATCCAAGATCCAAGATAACCTAATCCATTTCATAGTCCCTGATTTGTGTAGTTAACCGCATTTCTTTCCCTGTGAATTTCTTAGAGTTGTAAAGTTTGTGTATGTCCCTGGTCTTAGCGATCAAGGTGAGCCGAGCTGTGTAGGTGTTCATTAAAGCCAGGAGGTTTCTTACGGCCTGCGGGTTCCTGAGTAATTTCAGACATGATTTCAAAAAGGTCTCAATTTCTTCCTCGCTTTGAGACTGCGTAGGGGCTGCTGGAAGTGCCTATTCTTCGCAGGGTACCTCTTTGCTTCCCTTGGTGTCAAGCCCACTATGTGTTATGACCTTTACATTTGGATCTAATTCTCTTAGCTCAGTTTTAACCCTATGTATGTTCTGCATAGGGGTAGGCTGCTTTTCCTACATTCTAGCTATCAAGATCGGGTAGTCTTCTACCTCATGTTCTAATTATTTGCAGTATTTACACGACAGTTGGGTGGGATTAGGGAATTTTCTGGAAAATTTCCCTATTTCTCCACAATTATAACATATTAGCTAACCTCGTCCTCGGCCTGCACTTCATCCCCAGCCTCCTCTGCCTTGGGCCGGTGATCCTCCAAAGTGCGCAGTTAGTCTAGGCGACACAGGGTCTGATTGCACCCGATATAACCTCGCGTGATCTATCATCAAGTCATACATTTGGAAATTCTGTTCATTATGTCCTACGAACCAATAGAATCAACACCATTTTTGTTTTAGCTCTGGGACATACGCACCCAGCCGAGGGCAATGGTTCGTATCATGGAGGTCTGCTACCCGACAATCATCACACCATAGCGCAGATCCACTTGATCCTGGTCACAACAGGGAAGGTTCCCTACTTACCCCTGGGCGCAGCGGGCTAGGTCCTCTAGCTTGGATATAATCAGTCAGTAGAGGGCACTGATCCTTTGTATGACTAGAAACTCGGAAACATATACACCAGAGATCTGCGCAGATGTATTTTCCTCGCTCTTTTCATAGGTTCTGTATCTCTAGGTGCATAGCTCCAAGTTGTTCCTAGATTTGTTGGACTCCTACCGAGGTATCCTCCCAGGGAGCAGCTTCTAGCTTCATAGCGGCTTCTACAGCTTTCTCATGCGATTCAAAGGTCTGTTGATTCATTGGTGTGCTCAGGTGAGGTAACAACATGGCGATGAACCATTCCATATGTTTTCTATCATCATACTCGAACCCTCCTTCCCTAATTGCCTTCATTAGCCATTGATATGCCTCTCACACTGATTCAGACGCACCCTGTTTGAAGTCTTTTACATTCACCACTAACTGGGAATAGGACTTTGGTTTGCGGAATTGTTTCTTCAGAACATTATTAATATCCTAAATGGAAACAGTTCCATTCTGGGGCAATATATCGCATATACAAATCCAGAGCTCTGTCTTCAAATGCTAAAGACAGCTGCACCCTTTTGATTATATCCCTTGTCATGTTCTGTGCAGTCCAGATAGAGTCTGCAATGAACCAAAATCGATCCATGTCCTCATCTCCTACCCCCTTGAAGGTAGGTAGTTTTGGATGCGCAGCCATATCCCTATCAAAGGACGATGTTAAAGGTGAGTTCTTACCCCTGTGTGCCCTAGGTGGTGATGTGGTCAGTTCCTTAACTGGGCTATAGGCGGCCCTCTATCAATGTTGGTCTGATAATACTTACCACTGCGTGTCACACTCCCATCTGGATTTGAGGTCATTCAGTCTATATGGCTACACAGAATGCTCTTTTCGCACAACAACTTCTTGATCAATAATGGTAACGTCCTCAGAAACTTACCCCAGAATCCTTTGAAGAATCGTCGCTCGGCCTCAGAGTATGATACAGATTGATCAATGGGAAACTCTGTCACAAAGCCTCCTAGCACACTATCCACCTAATGATCCACCATGCATGTAATAGTGTTATCAGTTCTCTCCAGCTATTCAAGCAGATCGAGAGTCCACTGAGTGACTCGCTCGTCCTTCCAACACTTCTGGAATTCTACTAGCCTAGCCAACTACTCCTGAAGCTCAATTGCAAAGGTTACAAAGAATATTTCGTAGCTTTCAATAAGAACGTACCTATTCTTCCACCTTTCTGCCATTAAATTTTCACTTCAGTTTTCTCTTACTGCAAACTCCTGGATCTACCTTTTGAACCAGTCCTCGATCTCTTTTCTTTTAAGCGTCTAGTATTCTCTTGTCATTACCCGATCCCTTTCTCAGATCTCTTCAGGTCACGACAATGGAACCATTTGTTTTCTTGAGGGGTCCTGACCTGAGTTCAGTGTGCAAGGTTTGCCAAAAAACCCCTATACTACTGGTCCTTTCGGCAGTGACCTGCTGGCGCAGGTCACAGTCTCACCAGAAGTAGTATGGATGGGTGCTAGAACCAGGTTTCCACACCCTAAGAAAGGAAGGGTAATGCAAGCAAGGTTGTGTTCTATTCAGATTACCTCCTCTCTACATAGAGTTAAATAAGTATCCAATTGCATCCACGTGCACTAGATCTACAATTATACGCTTTTCATAACATCAACACGACATTACATAACCTGAACAGAATAGACCTAGATTTACTTCAATACACAGACTTTCGCAGCATGATATAATCAGAGTAGAATAGATCCAATCATTCGATATACAAACCTTCGCAGCGAAAAGACAGAGAAATGCATAACATGTTAATTATCAGCAATCCATTCAATAGTATTCACAGATTCAAATCCAATAATCTTGCATATTCATTCATTCATTACCTTTACAATTTCCTTCCCAACCTACGCACACAGCAGTAGGGTCCACACACAGCTAGACTAGGATCTCTGCGCACATAGCTAGTAGGAGTCCATTCCCCAAAAACCCCAACAGATCGCTTACACAACAAATCACATCAATAGCTCATCAAATCCTTACTCTTACAATCCGAAATGCCTCTCTATTTATAATAATCTAGCTTTATCTTTCCTATGGTCTACAACCCATGGTTTTCGGACCCCTAGTTTACCCTTTAACCCCATTACAATGCTTTCGGGGCTTTGACCTGCCCCAAAACCCCTGCACTATACTAAATATAACAAAAATAACCAAAAATAGACTGGTTTTGTAGCTTGTTAGGAGACCCCGTTCCAAAAGTCACCAAAAGTAAGGATGATGGCATCCCATTTATAGGTGGGAAGGATGAAATCAGGGGTGGCCATGGCTTCCATGATGTCAGCATCACAAAATAAGGTGGAATGATAGGGGGAAGAAAGACCACATGATGCGGAAAAGCTACCTGACTCATCATTATGAGAAGAAAGGCTCACATGCGCATCGTCATGGGGGATGACATAAGAAAAAGAAGATAAAGGATCTACTGATGTTGAGCCCGGGGTGATTGCTGAAAGGAGGTCAAGTGAAACAGCAGGAGAATATTCAGAGGGAGCTTCTGTCGAGGATCTCAAGGATGATGAAAGGTAGAGGATGGTGGCCGCATGCTCCGTCATTTCGACATCAGGGGGGGGATGTCAATAGGAGCGATTAAATCCTCAGTCTGGCCTACAACATACTGTGCAAGTACAGGAGAAGTCGATTGGTTCTGTTCAATCTCATACTCCCGAACCACCTCTAAAGAGGCACGGTAATGTGTAAGGTAGGGACAATGATGAGATTAATGGCCATGGAGATCACACAAAGCACCAGGGTGTTTGGTGTGAATAGTCTTGGTGTTCTTGGTAGCAGTGGATGAAGAAGTGGAGATTTCAGGGACCGTAGACTCAGGGAACGTGACATTACACATGGGCTTTATGTGGGGCAACTCGGGACAAGTATGGGTGGCATGACTGATGACATCACACAAAGTGCAGGGCTTTGGAGGCAGAGGAGGTGCAGGGTCAGTCGGGGCAGCATTGTCCTTTGGGGCCCTCTTGCGAGCTCTGCCCTTCTTACCCGATGTGGTCGCAATAGGAGGCGGTTCCTGTTGAGGTGGATGAGGCACTGTGACAATGGGAGAAGTCAGGGGGGCCGATTGAACCGAGGTCAAAGCAAGATAAGGTTTAGGTTGACCTAGCAAGGTAGCGGTTGGAGGATCAAGGTACCAGACCGGAATCCCAATGGTCGAGTTAGGAAGAGAGAGGGTGGCCATGATAGGTGCCGTATAGATGCCTAGTGGAGGGACTAGGAATGGTATCTGACCGGAGGGATAATGGCCAGGTGGGACGGCTCCTTAATGGTTAAGGCCTGGAGGAACTGACCCAGGAGGATAAAGAGGCTTATGAGTACCAGCTGAAGGGATAAGAGGATGAGGTCCAAACGGCTGCATCGAAGGGCTAGGAGATGGATGCGAAGGGCGAGGGGCATGCTGACTAGCCAAGACGGGCCGCTTGAGAGAAGCCAGAGACGATTTCATCATGTAAACATTCGATGAGCTGGGATCAAAGATGGGAGGAGGAAGACCAGGGAATGTACCAAGCATGGAGGAGTCCTTATAGAAGCTGGGTGAGACACTGGTAAAAGGGTCAACGGTTTTCTTATTGGCCACTGAAGACATAGTGGACTCAAGGGAGGTCTAAGACTTTGGTTCGTAATACGTCAACTGGTCAATGGTGACTATCTTTCTATTATGGGGGAAGGACATCTTGCGGTGGACTGTGAAAGGGACAGCAGACATCGCATAAGTGTAGCTACGACCCAAAAGAATTTTGTAATCTAAGGGGTCATCTATGACTTCTATGTCAATGCAAACAACCTTTCCCGCAAGAGTAATAGGACAATTGCGAAATAAGCTAGTAGGCTTGGAGGCATGGCCATCCCATGCTAGGTGAGTTATTGTGGAAGGAGCCAACTCAGGGGATCTGGGTTGCTTCCAAACCGAAGTGGACATCACGCAAGTGGATGCCCCCTCATCAATAATGCACCGGGAAACGTTGGCGTTCTAGATCTTGACTAGTTTTTGGAAGGCGAAGAAAGCAGGAAGAGGAGGATGTTCTGATCGGTCAACATCAAAGACAATCAATCGATTGTCAGAAGAATCTACAGTGCCCATATCAGATATAAGAGATTTTTGTTGTGAAGGGCACGACTGGAGGAGCTCCAGCATTGAAATGGCAGCAGGGGATTGTGCCAAATCATCAACTATGCTATACGAATGGGCGGCTTTGCCAAAAGCATCATTTCGGTGCAGTAGTCGGTTAGGGATCTTGGTATGAACCTCTGCCCTAGGTTGAGGGATCTGTAAGGGACCCTTAGGTGTCGAAAGAGGCTCTGTAGAGATTGAAGAATGTGGCTCGAAGACAGACGTAGCAGGAGGCTTGTTGTACTGATGAGACCGAGTTTGGAGATTGATGTCTACAGTTGATGGTTGATCGGATTTCATCATGAGAATCTGTTCATCGGGGGTACCAAATGAAAGAGGTTGGGTAATAGTGTGGTAAACAGTAGGTTGGGAAAAAAGAGGAGGCATGTTGTATCCTGAATACGTGCTACCAGGAGGGGAAGATATGTAGGAGGTGCTGGCCCCCCCTTGAGGAAAATCAGAGCCCATGGGAGGTTAAGCAATGACGACACACACACGACACAAAGGAAAAAGAGACCGACAAGGGCAGGGAGGTGTAAGATAAACCAATTACAATGTCAAAACAAGGGCAGAGAGGTGCAGGATCAATTGATTTAAATGTATTAGAGTCTTTGCTTGGCAGTGTTAACCAAGCCCTTTTTCGCTTAGGGTGTGTGTTTGAAGTGTGTAAATTTTAATTTTTAAACCCAGAAATTTGTAGAGAAAAATAAAAAAGTGTGTTGTATAGCTGTAAATAATCAGCAAATGACAGTATATAAGCCTGCTAAATAGAAAATAAACAATTAATAATGCAAAAATCTAAACCCAAAGAGGTGGGCCTCTCAACAACTAGTCTATAGGTGAGTGAAAAAACTAATCAAAACACACTAAAATAGCAAATATATCTAAGGTTAGAAGGGATAGGGATCTAAAGGACAAAATCTACTGGAAAGTGGTGGAGAAACAACAACAGATCAGAGGAAAATTGGTGTAAAAAGAGGTGGCGAAAGGCTATCTCTAGGAGGGAAATGGAGTGGACCCTAAAGGAAAACCCAAACAAAGCTAAATGAGGAGATTTGGATGGATAACAAGGCAATATAAAGCAGATCTGAAGGTAAGGTATCAGATCTGAAAATACGGCTGAAGACTCTGAAATTTCAGACAACCTGCAACAGAAAAAACTCCTCCACAGAAGGTGGAGGGTACTGAAGCCCTAGTGGGCTAGGTTCCCATTTAGTTGAGTGAAACAGAATAGGTAAAGGTCCAAAACAGGCAGAGACGAAGGTCAGACAACCCTGAACAGAGGCTAAGAAAAATCAAGAAAACTTTCAGAAAAATCCCTGCAAAAAGTCTAAGTCGCAGTTTCTGACCTGTTTTCAGCAGATTTCGCACTTTTTGGGCTATAAAGTGTGCCCTGGAGGTCCAGGTTATAGGTTTTGGGCTGAAAAGTGTGACTTGCACTTACGGCACCCTCGGCGGCATATTTCAGAAAAATTTGTTGTCTCAGCTGTGGCTGATGTCTACCACCTGCGCAATAGGTCTGAAAACACACAGAAGTTAGAATTTTTATCGTTTTAGGATTTTATAGGTTAAAAAAAACATTAAGAAGAGAAAAAACAAGGGGTTGAAGAGAAATCTAAAGGGTTTGAAGCAGCTAGATATGCATGGATTAGAAAAATGATAGTGGTCGTAATCGTAAACCCGTGTGGAGTCGCCAGTTGTTAGTATGAATCTTAATTCCAAGCTTACGAAAAAAGACCACTTTAGTTGCGCATAACAAACAACCCTAACATCAGAAATTACTGCTAATATCTTCAGATCTGCAGTTAGGTGATCAAGATAAATGCTGCAAAAACCTAGATCTATGCATTAGAAGACATTAAACAGTAGAAAAAACAAGACTTACTCCATGCATCCAATAGACAAGACAAGAATATATCAAATGAATTTTGTATTATGGCACCTGGGAGGAAAACACAAGAGGGTGTTCCTAGTTCTCCTCAATGGGATGGGTTCTCGTAAGTCCTCAGCACTTCAGATTTAGAATTCCTCTCTCTTGATGGTGTAGAAAACCCAGACAAAAATGGAAAAGTATGGCTATGATGGTGGATCAATAGCCAAACCAAGAGTTGAGATCAAGAGTGATCTTTAGGCAACAAAAGGTGACAAATGAATGGGAAAACCCTTCTATTTATAACAAAATATTAAGTTAGTCTAGATATTGGTACATAGTTAAAATATTATTAACCAAATCAAGATCCAACTTTTATGGAATATTTTAGTATATTTGTTAGAGGGAAAAGGAATTTGACTTGAGTCAAATCCCCTTATTTGTAAATAATAAATAAATAAATGATTTATTTATCATTTTAATGATTTGATTAAGTAATAATAAATAAATAAATGATTTATTTATCATTTTAAGGATATGGTTGAGTAATAATCAAATAAATAATGATTTATTTAATTATTTAAGGGAAATTTAGTCATATTTAACAGATAATATTATTTAAGTAATGTTTAAATAATTATTCTTAGAAATAATAAGATAAATAATGATTTATCTAATTAATTTCCTTGTTTTGGGTTAAATATAACCAAGAATATTAATTAAACTGGTGTTTAACTAATTATTCCTTGAGGAAAATCAAACAAATATGGATTTATTTAATGTTTCTCCATGGGGTTTCCTATTTAGACCATAAATAGCTTAATAAAGGTGGTTTTACTAAGTTATTTTCATAGTGAATGCAATTATACTTGGGGTAAAATTGGTCTTACATGGTGTACTTGGGTCCATCTAATACCAATGGGTTAGATGACTAAAAAATGGTATAACAACAAGGGTACAACAATAACAATAAGGGGGTTACACTAACAACAATAAGGGACTATACTAGTAATATAGGGACCTAACATGCCCCTCTACTTCAAAAAAGTGTTGTCCTCAATGCTTGAGTAGATCTAGATGCTTCTATATAAAATTCTCATCCTCCCATGTAGAATCTTCAGTGGGTAAGTTCTTCCATTTGATGAGATACTCTGAAATTGATCGATTTTGTAGCTTTCGAGTTCTTGTTTTCATGACTGCTTCAGGTTCCAATATGATTTTTCCTTCCTCATCAAGTTGTAGCAATATTGTTTGAACTGGAATTTTTCCACCTATAACCTTCTTTAAGCATGAAACATGGAACACTGGATGCACTCACGAAGAAGTAGGAAGCTCCAATTTGTATGCCATAGTACCAATATTTTGCAACACCTTGTAAGGACCATAGTAATTTGGTGATAATTTACTATCCTTCTTAGCTTGCTTGAGGGACATTTGTTTGTATGGTTGTGGCCGTAAAAATACACAGTCTCCTATATCAAAACTTCTCTCACAAAGATGTTGGTTTTCCTGTTGTTTCATTCAATTTTGTGCCGAATTTAGGTTATCCTTTAACAGTTGGAGAACTTCTTGTTGATGGTCTATGTGATATTCCACTGCTTGAACCTTAGAATTTTCTCTTAAATAAGATGTGATGGATAGTGGATGGTATCCATAAAGAGCAATAAATGGGATCATTTTTGCTACAGTATGGAAGGAAGTGTTATACCACCATTGAGCAAGAGGTAACCACTTGACCCATTGTATTTGCTTATAAGATACAAAAAAACGAAGATATCATTCCAAAAATTTATTCACTATCTCAGTTTAACCACCGAATTGAGGATGATAAGATGAGCTGCGAGCTAGTTGAGTACCCAAACAAGAAAATAACTCCGTCCAAAACTTTCTAGTAAAAATGGGATCTCTATCACTTACAATAATCTTTGGGTTTCCATGTAGCTTTTGAATTGTTTCCCTAAACACAGTAGCGACTGTACTTGCTTTAAATGGATGAGATAATGCAAAAAAGTGTGCATACTTGGTAATTATATCAACTACCACCATGATGACACTCTTTCCTTTAGACTTAGGTAAACCTATGATAAAATCCATTTAAATCTCCTCCCAACGTTGACTTGGAATTGATAAGGTTTGTAGAAGACTCGAGGTCTTAATTGTCTCAACTTTATTTTGCTGGAAAACCAAACATTCTGCCACCAACTTTTGAATATTAGATTTAAGGCCATCCCAAAAAAATTATTTCATCACCCTGTGGTAAGTTTTTAAAAATCCTGAGTGTCCTCCTAAAGGAGAAGTGTGCAATTCCAAAAGAATATTTTGTTTTAGTTTGGAATTCTTGCAAATATATAAGCGATCTTTGTACCATAAGGAATCATTTTTCCAACTAAATGTATCAGATGTACCAAGATCTTGCTACAAATTTTGAATGATTGTCCACACTTCTTCATCCTTCTTCCATTCATCCCTTGCTTCAGTTATCCAATCTGGTTGGATAATAGAAATGGCACAAAGAAATTCTTCCACCTTTTCATCCTTTCTTGAGAGTGCATCTCGAACAACATTTAGCTTCCCTTTCTTGTAGATGATTTCAAAATCATAACCCAACATCTTTGTGACCCATTTTTTTTTGCTCTTATGAAGATAGTCTTTGTTACAAAAAGTGTTTAAGACTATCATGATTAGTTTTTACCTTGAAGTGTCTTCCCATTATGTAAGGTCGCCATTTCTTTAGTGCATGTAGTATTGCCAACATTTCCTTCTCATAAATAGCTTTCTGTAAATACTTTCCTTTGATTGGAAAACTTTCAAAATCAATGGGTCTTCCTTTTTGCATTAAAATAGCACCAATTCCATTCCCTAAGGCATCACATTCCACAATAAAGGTTTTGTGAAGTCTAGCGTAGCTAAGACTGGTGCTAGGCACATTGCCTCTTTAAGATGTTCAAAGGCCTTAGTTGATCCAGGAATCCATGAAAATTCATCTTTCTTCAATAATTTTGTTAGAGGTTCTGCTATTCTCCCATAATTATTAACAAACTTGCAATAATACCTTGTTAATGTGATAAATCCTCGCAATTGCTTTATGGTTGTGGGGACTTTCCATTCCTTAATGGCTTTAATTTTGTTAGGGTCTACCTTAACACCCTCGTGTGATACAATATGACCAAGATATTCCACCTCATGTACTCCAAAGAAACATTTTGATGTTTTTTCATATAATTGTTTCTCCTCCAATAGTTTCAACACCCTGTCAACATGTTGAAGATGATCCTTCCAAGACCTGTTGTAGATTAGTATGTCATAAAAAAAAATACCAGCACAAATTTTCTAAGGAAGGGTTTCAAAATGGAATTCATCAACCCTTGAAATGTATAAGGTGCATTGGTAAGGCCAAAAGGCATGACCAAAGATTCATAATGACCCTGATGAGTTCAAATGTTGTTTTCGAAATATCTTCAGTCTTCATTCTAATTTGATGATATCCTGAACGAAGATCCAAATTAGTAAAATAAATTGCTCCATGTAATTCATCCAATAATTCATCAATCACAGGAATGGGAAATTTATCTTTAATAGTGACCTTATTGAGCTCCCTATAATCTGGAAACATGCGCCATGATCCATCCTTCTTGTGCACCAATACTGCTAGAGGAGAGAAAGAACTTTGACTAGGTTGAATTATACTAGCCTCTAACATTTATGAAATCATACGTTCAATTTTGCTCTTTTGGACATAAGGATATCTGTAAGGCCTTATGTTTGGAGGGAAAATTCCTGGAATCAAATGAATAGCATGATCATGATCATGATCATGAATAGGTTAGGGTCCTTTGGGAGTTTCAAACACCTTGGAATGATTGTCCAAGACTTTTTGGAGATCTGGAGAAATAATTGATTTTTATGTTGGAACTTCCAATGAGCATAATTGTGTGATTATGCCTCGTTTTTCTTTCTTCAAAAGCTTTATCATGAGATTAGAGCTTATTATCTTTCCCGGCTTCCTTGCTATACCCCGTAATTCGACTTCCTTTCCTTCTGAAAAAAATTTCAAGAAAATTTCTTGAAACTTAAAAGCTACTATCCCTAAAGATTGTAGCCATTGTACTCCTAGTACAACATCATCACCTCTCATTGGAGTATAAAACATTGGAATATTCAATACATATTCCCCCATGGTTAGCTTGATATTATGGAATTTTCCAGAGCAACTTATAGTTCCTCCATTTGCAGCCATCACTTGATATTTTGGTGTTGGGTATAGGAAACAATTCAATTCCTTGGCTACCTTACAATGAATAAAATTATGGGTACTACCCAAATAAATCAACACTATTACCTTTCTCTTCTTGATATGTCCTTCTATCTTGAGAGTTTGAGGATTGGTAATTCCTACCAATGCATTACACGATATGGTCGGACTCATTTCTTCTTATTTTAGGGTTGGTTATTGGTGTGTATCCTCTTATTTTGAAGCTTCTTGTTCATTTTCTTCCTCCTCTCCACAATCTATGTAAAATAATTTCTTCTCAGCAAACTTATGACCTTTAGTGTATTTTCTATCACAACTATAGCAAAGCCCTTGTGCTCTTTTTTCTTCCAATTGTTGTGGTGTCAAACTTGTAGGTTATCGAAGTCTAGGAATAGGAACACTTTCATCCTTATAGATGTGAGTGGTAGCCTTCCTTGTTGCCATAATTTTACATTCAATTTTTCTTGCCAACCTGAATGCCTTCTCCAATGAATCAGGTTCCCAAATGTGAACCTCATGTTGGATGTTATCCTTTAAAGTCCCTATGAAGTCATCAATCCTAGGTTCATCTAGAATATCAGTTACCCTTATATACAAATTTTGGAAGTCCTCAAAATGCTCCACCACTGAACCCTTTTGTTTGATATTTATCAATTGGCTAAAGAAGGTTTTTCTCTTTGTATCCTCATAATGGACTAACATTTCCTCCATAAAAATCACTATGTTAATTAGGAAACCCCAAAAGGAATAATTAATTAAACCATAATTTAATTATTATTCCCAGTCAGGTTTAACCCAAAAACAAAGAAATTAATGAGATAAACCCATAGTTATCTTATTATTTTCTAGGAATAATTATTTAAATAATATTCCTTGTTAAATATGACCAAATCAACCACCATTAATCAAATAAATCATTATTTATTTGACTATATCCCAACCACTTCCTTAAAAAGATAAATAAATCATTTATTTATTTATTTTTCACTAATCAAGGGATTTGACCCAAGTCAAACACCCTTCCCCTCCAACAAATAATAATAAAATATTCCATAGAGGTGGATCTAGATGTGATTAACATTATTTTAATCATGCACCAAGATCTAGAAGGACCCAATATTTTGTTATAAATAGGAGGGTTTTCCCCATCATTCTTCACCTTTTGTCGCATACTAGATCACTCTGGATCTATACACTCGGTCTCATTTTCTGCCATTGTTGCTCCCATTGAGCTCTACCTTCTACATTGGGTTTTCTACATCTACAAGAGAGAGAAAGCTTAGATCTGAAGTGCTGAGGACTACAAAGAACCCATCCCATTGAGGATATCTGGATACACCTTCTTGTTTCCTCCCAGGTGCCCTGTAATATAAAAATTCATTCAAAAATCGTGTTCTTGTCTTGTCTGTTGGATGCATGGAGCAAACTCTTTACTTTACTGCTTAATGTCTTTCTATTTATAGATCTGTTTGCTGCAGCACTTTAACTACTAATTGCAGATCTGAAGATGTTTTGCAGCCATTATTGTTGTTAGGGCTATTAGTTATGCGTAGCTAAAGTGGTTCTTTTTCGTACGCTTCGACAAAGAATTCATACTAACAAATGGCGACTCCACACGGGTTTTAAATTACGACCGCTGTCGTTTTTCATATTCCCGCATATCCAGCTACTTCAGGCCCTAGGGCTTCTTTTTTAGCTGCTTAGTTTTTCTCTTTTCATGTCATTTTTCTCACATAAAACCCTAAAAACCTAAAATTTCTAACTTCCGTGTGTTTCTGGCCCTATTGCGCAGGTAAGCGACACCAGCCGCACCCGAGACGGCAATTTTTCAGAAAATCTGCTGCCGAAACAACCCGCCCACAGTGGGGTCGAGACCTTGCACCAAACTCGCGAATTCGGACGCACCTTTTGGCCTCGTTTCCTCGCGACTCAACTCCGTATCAAAGCCAACCTCGCGACTCGCCTTTTCCAAAGATTTTTCCGTAATTTTCTGTTCTCACACACAGGTTTTCCACCTGCCTCACTCCCCCTTTTACCAAGATCTCGATATGTTTTTACTTCATCTATGGGGAACCCACTTTAGGGCTTTAGTACCCTCCACTTTTTGTGGAAGAGTTTCATTGCTTACCTATTATTTTCGTAGCCTTACTCTCTTTTTTCCGTGATTCAGACCACATCCAGATCCGAAATCAAATTTTTCCTTCTAAACACTGCTGTTTGACCTCCTTTTGGAAGGTTCTCGCCTTGTCCCTGGCTTTTGCTGATTTCCCTTTTTCCAGCCACCTTGCCTCTGTCTCTTGGCTGTGATCTGCACCCCTTATCTGCAGCTTTATCCTCCGGATCTCTGTCCCCTTTGACCCTAGATCTGTTGAGCTTCGTTTGTGTGTGTTTCCATAGTTTTTCCCTTTCTTTTCAGCATAGTTTTGAAAGACCCACTTTCTTGGGTTTGATAGATACATATGTAGCTGTTATTTTTCTGTTATTTCAGTATTTTTATTCTGTTCTCTGTAGGTTTATTTTCAGCTACGTTGCACACTTTTTTTCTCTCAACAACGGAAAGGGTTTAAAAATTAAAATTAACGCACACCACACACTGACCTTAAGTGAAGAAGCGCCTGGTTTACACCGCCTGGCAAAGACTCTAAAATCAATCGTCACTGCACCTTATCTGCCCTTGACCTTCTTGATTTTTCCCCTTTCTGCCCTTGTCGGTTTCCTTCTTCCCGTCATCATTGCGCCCCCAAGGCGCCTTTCCCGGAGACTTCTTGGCCTTCATCCTCAGTTCCCGGTTGATCGACCTGCTCCGCACCGTCGTCGTCGAGCCAGTCCACCTTCGAGTCCGCACTCCGACTCCTCTCCTGATTCCTCAGGTCCCCCTTTTCCTCCCGGTTCTCCCCCTTTTACCTTCACCATGTCTGGATCAGGGCCCACTGCTAGCGGCCCCAATACCGGCCCTCCTTCTAGCGGAACCGTCACAACCACTACTCTGGCCACCCCTGTGCTACCGTACATTGCAGGCCTCAGCCTCCCCGATTTCCATCAGTTGATTAACGACCCCATTCACCATAATACTACCTGGCCCACTATGCCTACCAAGTTACCCTCCGATATCCCTAAGTTCGAGGGCCTTAATGGCGAAGACCCAACCAATCACGTCCGGTCTTTCCACCTGTGGTGTTCCTCCAACTCCATTACCGATGACTCCATCCGCCTTCGTTTGTTCCAACGCACGCTTACCGGCGAAGCTTCTAAATGGTATGTCGAACAGGCCACTTCCTCCCATACCACGTTCGAGACTCTTGCCCAAGCCTTCTTGTCGTACTTCCAGCTCCCTCCCCGATACGACACTGGTACG
Organism: Pinus albicaulis; assembly: GCA_034641835.2. NCBI lineage: Eukaryota > Viridiplantae > Streptophyta > Pinopsida > Pinales > Pinaceae > Pinus > Pinus albicaulis. The sequence goes on from CM076580.1 coordinate 1,343,960,150, forward strand.
GAGCTCTTGACTTCATTTAAGCAATCCTCTTCCACACGCCTTTCTGCCCATGTTCAGGAATGGCGACGAAGACGGAGCTTATGTCGAGCCCCTCCCTTTGAAGATCGGGTTTACATGGACTGGTTCCTTCGCACCCTCCCGTCTCCCATCGGCAAAGATGTCGCCTCTCACTTTCCTCAATCCGAAGAAGCCGCCCTCCAAATAGCTTTAAAATATGACCTGATCTACGCTCAATCTGGTTATGTTTATACCGTTCTTCCTGACATCCCCAGGCCCGGTGGCGCTAACGCCCCGGGGGCATCTCATTCCGCCGACGGTATTGTTGGATCTCTTTCCCACCCCTCTGCCCACCCTCCTATGAGCCATGGCTTTCCTCAGGGAGGGGCCAGCACCTCTAGCACTCTGCCCCCTCCCGGCAACATGTATCCAGGATACGGCATGCCTCCTCCTTTTGCCCAACCTCCTGCTTACCTCAATGCCGCCCAACCCAACCCTTACTTTTATCCGATAAACGGGGTGCGCCGCCCCTCCAAAGATATGCGCTTCCCGCTCCTTGCTCACCACCCGCAACAGCCCTTACAACCCCCTCCAGGGCAAGTATTTGCGCAGCAGGGTGCGTTTAATCCCCCTTCTTCTCAAAGAAGGCGGAGAGGCAACCAGAACTCATCTGCCCCCGGTAACCGAGGTCCCAATTCTGGTCCGGACCCTAACACTAGCAACCAGCCTCAGGGCATTCCGCCCAGGCCGGACAGGCCGCTTCGCACAAACAAGCCATGTTCGTGTTGCGGTGTTTACGGTCACTACACTCACGATTGCCCTCTCTTACCCCAGATGCGACAGATGTGGGAGTCTCAAGCCACATTGCGCGGACAACACGCCTCCCCTCACGCTCCTCCTAATGTGGCCACTACCCAGCCAGCTGTGTTCACTGATCCTTTTCCTCAACAGGGATTCGTGGCTACCCACCCCCCTGACAGCCATGCCGCCACACCCTCGTCCATTTCTGGTTCCTCTGACTACCAGATCCTCATGATGCACTCCGATCCGTCCCCTTCCGTCGCTCCCCGCCCGCCTTCGTTTCGACAAACTTTCTCTCATGATTGTTTTTGACGCCACCCAATCGGACCATCCCCCTCTTCCTCCTTCCGTTGCTTTCCAACTCCCTGTCAAAATCCGGAATGCCACGGTATCCCGGTGTATAATTGATGAGGGGGCATCCACCTGTGTGATGTACGCTTCGGTTTGGAAGCAACTCGGATCCCCTGAGCTGGCCCCTTCCACGATCACCCTCCGAGCGTGGGACGGTCATGCCTCCCAGCCTATTGGCCTGTTTCATAACTGTCCCATCACTCTCGCCGGTAAGACCGTTTGCGTTAATGTCGAAGTCATTGACGCCCCTCTAGACTACAACATTCTATTGGGGCGAAGCTACACCTATGCCATGTCTGCTGTCCCCTCCGCGGTCTTCCGCAAGATGTCTTTTCCACATAATGGGAAGATAGTCACCATTGACCAGCTATCTTATCATGAGACGCCGTCTCCGACCCCCTCCGAGACGACCATCTCTTCCGTAGCCAACAAGCAAACCGTCGATTCCTTGACCAGTGTCTCCCCCGGCGTCTATAAAGATTCTACCCTGCTTGGTACTTTCCCTCGCCTTCCCCCCCCTCCTGTTACCAATCCCAGCTTGTCGAATGTTTGCATGATGCAATCGTCTCAGGCCACCCATAAGCGGCCTGCCTCGGCTAGTCCGCAACCTCCTCCCCGCCCTCCGCGACCCGCTTCTAGCCATTCATCTCAGCCAGCCGGACCTTCTCCTTCTGGCCCTCCCCCCCCCGCTGGTATCCCCGAACCTCTTCATCCTCCCGTCTCGGTTCCCCCTGGCCTTGCCCATCTCGGAGCCGTACCTCCTGGTCATTACCCCGCTGGACAGATCCCCTTCTTGGCTCCCCCTTCTGGAGTATCTTCTGTCCCCGTCATGGCCACCCTCTCTCTCCCTAACTTGACCTTGGGCATTCCGGTCTGGTACCTTGACCCCCCAGCCGCCACCCCCCCTGGTCTCCCCAAACCTTATATGGCTTCGACACCGGTTCAACCAATCCCCCTCGCTTCCTCCATAGCCACTGTGCCCCCTGCACCTCCACCGGACCCTTCTCCTGTTGTGCCGGCTCCCGAGAAGACAGGCAAAGCCCGCAGGGGGGCAACCCATAACGATCCAGCCCCCCCGACATCCCGTAACCCCCCACGACCACCAAAGCCCGCCATTCGATGTGCTTTGTGTGATGTCGTCGGTCACGCCACTCACATGTGTCCTGAATTTCCCCACCTCAAACTTCTGGTCAACGAGACATTCCCCGACTCTGATCTCCCAGAAGTCCATGTCACTATCCCCGACTCCCTCCCAAAACTCAAACACTTGCGCACAAACCACCCTTGTGCCTTGTGTGATTTTCACGGCCATTACACCCACCTCTGTCCCCGCCTTGACAAGTACCGTTCCTCCTTGGACTTGTACCGCCAATTCAAGGCCGCTTCGCTCGGACCAAAGGACATTCACATTCCGCCCCCCGCTTTTGAGCCAACGGAGCCCTCCGTCACCATTTTGCATCTGTCATCATCCTTGAGACCTACTTCACCAGCCACTCAACCTACTGATCCCCTCATCTTCTCAGCCGACCTTGGGTCTGTTGATATCGCCCATATGAGCCCTTCTCCTCATGATGAACCGTTCCCTACCACTACTCCCTCGGGTGTCCCTTCTGCCTCCAATCTTCCCATCTTCCAATCTGATGAAGACATCATGGAAGCCATGACCAACCCCGACTTTCCCTGGGATGATATGCACCATCGCGCATATTTCCTCCCACAGCAATCCCACGACCAATACGCTGTAGAAACCAAAGACTTCATCCCCCATGCAGTTGATTGGTTCAAAAACCCCATTCCTGCACCTGACGCTTTCGAAGAAGGAAACATGGCCAATATCTCGTCTACCATCAAAGTTAACATTTCGGCCACACCAGGAATCGAAGAATACATCACATTGGGTGCCCAATGCACCCCGGAAGAAATTGAAACTTACACCAAGCTTTTCAAAGAATTCCGCGATATCTTCGCCTGGTCCTATGCTGAAATGCCCGGACTCGATCCTGCCATTGTCGAGCATCATATCGACACTTGGCCTGACGCCAAACCAGTCCGCCAAAAGATGAGACCCATTCATCCTTCCCGACGTGACGCTATTAAAGCCGAAATCGATAAGCTCAAGCAGGCTGGTTTCATTTACCCCATCGAATACACCACTTGGGTTTCTAACCCCGTTCCTGTTCTCAAGAAACAAGGCACCATTCCTGTCTGCACGGACTTTCGCGACCTGAACAAAGCTTGTCCCAAAGATAACTTCCCCACACCGTTCATCGACCAAATCATTGACGAGTGTGCGGGGCATGAGATCCTATCCTTCATGGATGGTTTCTCCGGATACAACCAAATTGCTATCCGTCCTGCTGATCAACTAAAAACCGCGTTCATTAGTCCGTGGGGAACTTTTTCTTACCGGGTCATGCCTTTCGGCCTAAAAAACGTCGGCGCCACCTTTCAACGGGCCATGTCTTATTGCTTCCATGACTTAGCTCATATTATCCTTTCCTACTTAGACGACCTCACGGCACGTTCTAAGCATCGGGCGCAACACATACACGATTTGCGCACCATTTTTTCCCGATGTCGCAAGTATAATATCCGACTTAACCCGTTGAAATGTGTCTTTTGCGTTCCTGCCGGCCGCCTCCTAGGCTTCATCGTGTCTAAGGACGGTATCACTCTTGACCCTTTGAAAGTTCAAGCCATTCTTGAACTCCCCATCCCGCGTACCCTCCGCCAGCTCCAAAGCCTCCAAGGCAAAGCTAATTTCCTTCGTCGGTTCGTCCCTGACTACGCCACCACTGCGCACGGGTTCCTTAGACTCCTACGCTCCCATATCCCCTTTGTTTGGGATACCCATGCTCACCAGTCTTTCGATGCCCTCAAACAAGCTCTCACATCTGCTCCCTTAATTCGCCCTCCTGACTTTGATCGGGACTTCATCCTATATATCTCCGCTTCCACCTATTCGGTCGCTGGAGTCCTTATCCAAGAGGATGACCATGGCATCGAGCATGTGATCTACTATGTTAGTAAGAACCTTGTGGGACCCCCTGTCTCATATTCCTATGACGAGAAATTAGCGCTGGCTATCGTGTTCTCAGTCCAAAAACTTCGTCATTATATCCTCCTGCGCTCCACCAAGGTTGTGACAAATTACAACCCCATGGCCTTCCTACTGATTCGTCGTATACTTACTGGGAAGTATGCCCGTTGGGTCGTTATCCTTCAGGAATTCGACCTTGAATTTGTCACCCCAAAAAGTAAGAAAGGCTTAGCCCTCGCTGAGCTTATTTCTGAATTACCTACCGGATCGCAAGACCCTCCCGTTAATGACGATTTTCCTGATGAACACCTATTTACCATTACTTCCGATGACCCGTGGTATGGCGATATTCTTACTTATTTGCGAACCCAAAAGTTCGCTCTCCACCTTGACCGTGAGGCTCGTCGACGTATCCGACACCAAGCCCCCCGATACCTCCTTATTGGTGACGACCTCTATCGTCGCGGGGTTGATACGGTCCTTCGTCGTTGCCTCACACACGCTGAAGCCGAGCAGGTCCTTAATGCCTACCATAGCGGCGCTTGCGGTGGCCACCTCTCCGGTCTTGCTACTGCCCAAAAAATAATGCGCGCCGGGTATTTTTGGCCTTCCCTCTTCAGTGATTGCATTGAGGTAGTCAAACACTGTCCCAACTGCCAACATTTCGCCCCAAAGGCGAGAGCTCCACCAGCTCCCCTCCATCCGGTCGTTTCCACTGGTCCCTTTTGTAAATGGGCCATCGACTTTATGGAGTGTCGCCCACCATCCTCTGGTAGCCACAAGTATATCATCGTGGCGTTCGACTATTTCACCAAATGGGCCGAGGCCATGCCAACGTTCAACAACACGGCAGCTACCGCGGCCCTCTTTTTCTTTAACCATGTTATAGCTCGCTTCGGGGTTCCCAAGCAACTGGTCTCTGATCACGGCAGACATTTCGAAGATGAGATATGGCGTGAGCTATCCTCACTGTTGGGTTTTGAGCACCAATATTCCTCCTCCTATTACCCCCAAGGTAATGGCCAAGTCGAAGCAGTCAACAAAACCCTCAAGACTATGCTTCAACGAACAGTGAATAAGCACAAAACCAACTGGCATCTCATGCTCTTTCTTGCCTTATGGGCGTATCGAACCTCTGTCAAAACCGCCACCGGGTTCACCCCTTTCCACCTCGTCTTTGGAGAGGAGGCAGTTTTACCGATCGAGTGTGAAATTCCTTCTCTGCAACTAGCCGTTGAACTTCTCCCTGATACCCAACCGCTAGAACAACGACTTATCATGCTTGAGCGTGCCTCCGAAGACCGCCGTATTTCCTTACAAACCATGGAAGCGGCCAAAAAAGGCACCAAATCTCAGTATGACCGAAAAGTCCAGCCTCGCACTTTTCACGAAGGCGACCTTGTTCTAGTCTATGACCAGGCCCATGATGTCCTGGGTCATGGGAAGTTTGACTCATTATGGCTAGGACCTTACATCATTAGTAAGGACCTTGGAAAGGGGGCATACCTCTTAGAGGATTTCGAAGGCCATCCCCTGCCTAACCCTCGTAATGCACTCTATCTTAAGAAGTATTACCCTTAGCATTTCCCCTCGGAAATGCATGTTTTATTTTTCTTTTAGATAGCCAGCATCTGTTGTTTCATTTTTTCTACTGCACCAGGACCCATCTTCGTCCAACATGCAGTTACCTCACTTCCATTCAAAATCGAATCTCCTCGCTTACAACACTTGTACTGGGGGCACCATATCGCCCCCTTACTTGTCCATGTTCGTGTTGATTTTCGTCATGAGTACCCACCTTGTACTCATGTTTCTACGACCCCCCCCATTGGGGCCTTTACCATGTGGCAGCATTATCTAGTCCCCCTTGCTTAGAGAATCCGAGTTGAGTCATCATTGCATTCATGGAGTCTATCCTGCATCCTTTTACACCCTGCTATAGCCCTCCATTCTTTTTGCTTGGTTCCTCTCTTGTGTCGCATCTCATGACCTTCAGTCCCACTGTCCCCTGTCCCCTTCGATATTGTGTCAGTCGCTGCCATGTCATTCATGCCCTTTATGCTCTAACAAGGGAAGTTGTCCATTCGCCACTCCATCCTTCCCATTTCCACCATCATCATTAGTATCAGTCTGTCCGTCGCTCTATTGCTATTCTCTCGTGCCTTAGTTGAGGATCTCTCATTGCCTCACCTAAGGCGGGCCTCCTTCTGTCGACCTCAACACACTTATTCCAGAAGCAAGGTCTAGAGGGCGGTGTACCTTGGTTCCAGCTCCCACTTTTGTTCAGTGCCTCGGATCAGGCAGGGGGATTTCTTACCTCCCTTTGACTTGATTGCTTCTCCAGCTCCTTTCAGCATGATCGAGATTCGTATACTGGACAGTCCAGTGACCCAGCAGCAGCTCTTGATGATTCCCTGGCGTGTGTGAGATGTCTCAGCCCTCATGAGGGGGTGGCCCTGCAGGTAGCCCCCCACATGCCCGGATGACCTCTTCATTGCAGCCTTTGATGCCGCTCCAGATTTTGATGATGTTGGCCTTAACCACTTGCAGCACCTCTATGATTTGCATGTACTAGTCAGATTTTGTGAGCCCTTCCCCATTTACAGGGGGCATTTGGGGTTGTATTTATCTCACTATAGCCCTCCATTATTTTTTGCTTGGTTCCTCTCTTGTGTCGCATCTCATGACCTTCAGCCCCACTGTCCCCTGCCCCTTTCGATATTGTGTCAGTCGCTGCCATGTCATTCATGCCCTTTATGCTCTAACAAGGGAAGTCGTCCATTCGCCACTCCATCCTTCCCATTTCCACCTTCATCATTAGTGTCAGTCTGTCCGTCGCCCTATTGTTCTTCTCTCGTGCCTTAGTTGAGGATCTCTCATTGCCTCACCTACGGCGGACCTCCTTCTCTGCCGATCATCTCAAGATACTTTATTCCGTAAGGTCTAGAGGGCTAGTGAAATCTGGTTCCAACTTCTTCCATTTTTGTTCTAAGGGTCTCTGAATGCAGTGATTTCTTATCCCTTTGACTTGATTGTTTCTCTAGCTCCTTTCAACATGATCGAGATTCGTATACTTGATGGTCCAGTGATCCAGCAGCAGCTCTTGATGATTCCCGGGTGTGTGTGAGATGTCTCAACCCTCATGATGGGGTGGCCCTGCAGGTAGCCCCCCACATGCCCTGATGACCTCTTCATTGCAGCCTTTGATGCCGCTCCAGATTTTGATGATGTTGGCCTTAGCCACTTGCAGCACCTCTATGATTTGCATGTATCAGTCAGATTTTGTGAGCCCTTCCCCATTTACAGGGGGCATTTGGGGTTGTATTTATCTCATGTACTCAGATGATATTGTACTAGTCCTAGCTGTTATCCCAGGCACAGCATGTATGTGAGACTCTTCATTGTATTTTTATCTGGCTCTTGATTATGCCAGCTGTACTCTATGGTTCGGTCCCTTGTTCAATGGACACACTATTCTTTTGTACTTTGTCACGGCGGGCATAGGTATGCCTCCCCCGCCGCCTTCAGCACAGGTACCCTCTCATAACAGAGACTTGTTGCACCTGCGAGTCTCGTCTCCTCGGGGTCTAGTCCTTCAGCACACTATCTACCTCATATTTCTCTCTCTGACATACCCTTTTGTTGTCTAGTGATTGTCTTCTTACAACGTACTTCGGTCATACGATTTGCTCCCGACACTCGCACGCTGGGGGGCAATCTGTTACACCATTTTTTGGTCATCTAACTCTTCATCATTAGATGGACCCAAGTACACCATGTAAGACCAGTTTTACCCCAAGTAAAACTGCTTTCACTATGTTAATTAGGAAACCCTAAAAGGAATAATTAATTAAACCATAATTTAATTATTATTCCCAGTCATGTTTAACCCAAAAACAAAGAAATTAATGAGATAAACCCATAGCTATCTTATTATTTTCTAGGAATAATTATTTAAATAATATTCCTTGTTAAATATGACCAAATCAACCACCATTAATCAAATAAATCATTATTTATTTGATTATATCCCAACCACTTCCTTAAAAAAGATAAATAAATCATTTATTTATTTATTTTTCACTAATCAAGGGATTTGACCCAAGTCAAACACCCTTTCCCTCCAACAAATACTAATAAAATATTCCATAGAGGTGGATCTAGTTGTGATTAACATTATTTTAATCATGCACCAAGATCTAGAAAGACCCAATATTTTGTTATAAATAGGAGGGTTTTCCCCTTCATTCTTCACCTTTTGTTGCATACTAGATCACTCTGGATCTATACACTCGGTCTCATTTTCTGCCATTGTTGCTCCCATTGAGCTCTACCTTCTACATTGGGTTTTCTACATCTACAAGAGAGAGAAAGCTTAGATCTCAAGTGCTGAGGACTACAAAGAACCCATCCCATTGAGGAGATCTGGATACACCTTCTTGTTTCCTCCCAGGTGCCCTGTAATATAAAAATTCATTCAAAAATCGTATTCTTGTCTTGTCTGTTGGATGCATGGAGCAAACTCTTTACTTTACTGCTTAATGTCTTTCCATTTATAGATCTGTTTGTTGCAGCACTTTAACTACTAATTGCAGATCTGAAGATGTTTTGCAGCCATTATTGTTGTTAGGGCTATTAGTTATGCGTAGCTAAAGTGGTTCTTTTTCGTACGCTTCGACAAAGAATTCATACTAACATCTATTGTGATGCCGGGGTCTCCTATTTTCCTTGATCTGAAATAATTCTTGAAAACTCAAATGATCCTTGAGTCTCTGAGATTGAGACTCATACTCCATGAAATAGTCTTCAAGAGTTTCTTGTTCTTGAAACCCTCCATTTCCCATTGCTAAGAATGTAGGCATTATAGAGCATTGTGAAACTTGCTGCTGCTTCAATGGTTGATCACTCCAGTGATGAGAAATGCTAGAGCCTTCACCATGTAGAAACCCTTTAGGGGATTCCTTATGTCTATCCATCCTCATCTCCTTTATTTCTCTAGCAATGTCTTGCATAGTTTGAAGAAGAAGCTTTGGATACTCCTTCTCCTCATCTCCTCATGATAAAGGGGTTTTACCCTTGTTTTCCTTATCATCTGTATAATCAAACTTCCGGTTTATTCTTCTAAGATACCTATTCTCTTTATCTGTGAGAGGATATCCTTATTCTGATGACATATTGGCTTAAGATGCACAGACTGAGCCAAGATTATGCTCTAATACCACTGTAATATTCCCAAATGGGAAAAGCAGGAATATAGAAAAAAATGCTGGAATAGCAGTGTAAAACATCACATAAAATTATGAGACCAATATGGAGCCTTTCCATTCATCACAAAAATATAATATATGTATAAAATAATGGGCCAAAAAACATATACAAGATACAACAAGCCTCTAATAAATAAAACCCTCAAGAATGAGGTTCTGTTACTATATCAAAATGCCGGAGACACTGCTACAACACACTCATAAGGGCACTACTACAGCAAATGAGTACAAAAAAGATGTATGGATGTTATATGCCTCAAATGATACAACCGATGAAGATCTAGGCTCTATACAACCTCTAATAAAGAACCCACAAGGGTTTTCAGAAATACACCAATATACAAGATATGAATCAAAGCCCTAGGGCTGAAGATTCACTGCAAAAATACAGCTGGAAATATTGGCTAATATGATATGAAAAATAATGTAGCCTCCTCCAATAGATCCTCTAGATGAAAGGCTGATCCCTCCACTAGAAAACCTCCTCTCCAAATGGTGTACTGAAACCACCCCTGCAACTCGTCCCTAAAATAACATAGTCCAAGACAGAAACTATGATGTAGGGGAAAATGATTATGTGGCCTGATGCCAAATGTTGCAATAAGGCTCAAGGTCCTTCCTCACCAGCCTCCCAATGAAAGGAAACCTTCCTCCACTGAAAAACAGATTAGAAAACACCTGAATGTATTCTCCACTGCTACACCCTGCAACTCAACACATTTCTCAATAGAAACTGTGCTGTACCACAAGACTGAAGATTTGGCCTAATTCTTGAATGTGGAATGATAGTGAAATAATCTTCCTTTGAGGCTCCTCAAGGATAGAGGTGGGATTCCCTCTTGGGAACACCCTGTGCTAAACAACACTGCAATCTTGGCTAGACAGCTGAAGAGAGCAACATGTCTAAACAAACCATAATATCAAAATATCATAACATAACATGATGATCTATGGTTTCCATAATCTTCCTTATATAAGTGGTGAGCTTCCTCACCCTTGGCCCCACTCATTAAAGCCACTATCTCCATGCATGAGATCTCCCTCCAAAACTGCGTTGTCCCTTGATAGATGTCCACTCCTCCATAACAACGTTATTGATTTGGTCAAAGTTGACCCAGTCTATGTGCTCCAACCCCTTTCCACACATAAGGGTGATTTATCAAGCCACTAAAGTGACCTCCTTTCACATTAGCAGTGATTTTATTCCTACTAAGGAGTTCTATGGGTCTCCATACCCTCTTATTCATCAAACAGAGAAGCAAAAAAAAAAATTAATATTCCAACTAGCTCATGGCTGATTGGGAATATTACAACCTATGAATATTAGGCAAGTCAATATTGGAACAAAAGAACAATCTAATATTGCCAAAATAGGGGATTAATGGGATGAAGATATAGTGACTAAGTTTGTGGTGCTGCTCGGTGGATATTAGGACTTGTTTCCCACAAAGTTTTCAGAGTTAAAAGGGATTGTCGGGGATCTTGGTGTGATGAAGGTCACTTTGAAACCAGATGCCAGGCCAGTCAAGTAGCACCCTTACAGGTTGAATCAAAGGTATAAGAAAAATTTCAAGGAGGAAATGGAGAAAATGGTTTCCGTAGGGATCATTGAACCTGTAGAAGAATAAGATTGGGTAAACCCCATGGTGGTCCAAGAAAAGAAGACCAAAGGAGAAATCGATATTTGTGTTGATCTGTGCAAGTTGAATGATGCTTGTGTGCATGAACCTTTTCCTACTCTATTTTCTAATAGAGTATTGGACAATGTGGGTGGGAAAGAGGCCCCTACTCATTCACTGATGGATTTTATGGATACCACCAAATAAGAATCGTGCCTGAAGATAGAATTAAGACAACCTCTGTGACAGAGTGGGGATTGTTCCAATAAATAGTAATGCCATTCGGTATAAAGAATGCACCAACTATATTCTCGCACGTGGTGGTAACTGCGTTTAAGGAGTATATACAAAAGTTATTAGAAGTATATTTTGATGACTGGACTATATTTTTATTATTGAAGAAGCATGTTTCAAGTCTATGCTTGATGCTGGATACTTGTCGGAGGCATCAGATATTGCTGAATCTGAAGAAGTCTATATTCTGTGTCCCTTTCAGGATTTTGCTGGGTCATATTGTTTGTCAACATGGATTGATGGTAGATGTAGCTAAGATTTCTATTATTGTTAACCCGGCGGCTCCAATGAATGTGAAGCAGTTGTGCTCAATTTTGGGGCATACTGGCTATTACAAAAAATTTATTCAAGGCTATGCACTGATTACTGCGCCGATGGAGAAGTTGATGAAGTAGGACACCTCTTTTTGCTGGGATGAGGACTGTCAAAAGAGTTTAGAGTTGCTTAAGGAGAAAATGACGACTTCACCTTTATTGGTATTTCCAGATTGGACAAAGCAATTCCATGTGCACGTGGATGCTTTGTGTATCGCATTAGGAGCTGTACTTGCGCAGCCAGGAGCTGGAGATATTAATCACCCAATTGCATTTGCGAGCATAAAATTGTCAAGTGCTGAGCATAATTACTCAACAACGAAGAGAGAAGGGTTAGAGATGGTCTATGCGGTGCAGAAGTTTCATCACTATTTGCTGGGAGTCATTTTAAGATGTTCAATGATCACTCTGCTTTGAAGTACCTGGTCAACAAGACTATGTTGGGGGGAATATTTTTAGATGGATCCTATAGTTTCAAGAGTATGATTTTGAGGTGATTATAAAGTCAGGGAGATTGAATGTAGGTCCAGACCATTTGTCATGCATTGAAAGTGGAGATGAGCCAACTAATTTGGAGGAAGGATTACCAGATGCACAACTAGTTTCCATTAGAGTAGTTGATGACCACTTCCCAGATATCATCCACTTTCTGACCACTGGAAGTGCACCTACAGAGTATATAGTTAAGTAGAAGAAATATTTGGTATTGTGCGCAATCAAATTTACGTTGATTGCTGGAAAATTTTATAAGATGTGAGTGAATGAGGTATTGAGGCGATATGTGCCAGAGTTCGAAAGGCAGAACATAATAGTAGAAGCACATGTCGGAGTCGTATGAGGTCACTTTGCAGGTAAACCAACTACGCATAATATTTTGAGGGTTGTGTTGTGGTGGCCTACGGTGCACAGTGATGCAAAACCATATTGTCGCGCATGTGATGTGTGTTAGAGAACAGGGAAACCCTCACGCATAGATAAAATGCCACTACAACCATAAGTGACTTTGGAAGCCTTTGTAAAATGGGCCATTGATATTGTAGGACTGATCCACCCTCCATGAAAGAAGACTGGTGTGCACTATATCATCATTGTGACAGATTATTTTACCAAATGGGCTGAAGCTAAGCCTGTGAAGGATTGCAGCGCATAAACTACTGTGCACTTCATTTTTGAGAATATCTTGACGAGGTCTGGGTGTCCTAAGATTTTGATGAGTGACCAGGGTACACATTTTGTGAATGAGACCATTCAAGCCTTAAAAATGGAGTTTAAGATGCACCATCAGAAGAGTACACTATATCATCCACATGAAAATGGTACGGTAGAAGCCTTTAACAAGATTTTGGAGACTACGCTCACAAAGGTCTGCAATGATAATTAGAACAATTGGGATGTGCGCGTATCTGCAATTCTGTGGGCATATAGAACTATGTAAAAATTGATAGGAAAAACCCCTTTCAGGTTGGTGCATGGACAAGATGTTGTTATGCCGATGGAGTATATTGTCCCTAGTCTACGCACTACAACGGTAACCAACATGGCTGATCAAGATATTATGGAAGAGAGAATTTCACAACTAGTTGCATTGGAGGAGGAAAAATTCAATGTTTGTTTCCACTAGCAGGTGTAAAAGGCGTGTGAAAAGGCTTGGCATGGCAAGCACATTAGGAAAAATATTTTCAAGGCAGATGATTTGGTTTTTCTATATGAGAACAAGTTTGCGTGCCACCTAGGAAAGTTCAAAATGCATTAGCTTGGACCTTATATTGTCAAGGAGATCACGGAAGGAGGTGCGGTACATATGGTTACCTTAAGTGGAAAAGTCCTTCCTGCGTATGTGAATGGAAGTCGGTTGAAACCATACAGGGATGATTGTATCCCTGCACGCACCAAATGACTATATGGCCGGAGAAGTGTCTTAGTGCCCCTGATAGTTGTGAGAGGGCGCATGACCATAAAGAAGTCTGTCAAGTGTTGGATAAGTATGCTTGTTCGACGAAGATTGAGAACACAAAGGTATCTATGACAGTCGCGGAGAGGCTGTGCTAGGAGGTTGAAATAGTCACAGATGGGCCAAAAATTAGCTGTTGGAATAATTAATCTGGATAAGGCAACTTTATTACCGTTTGGAGGAGTGGCTAACCTGCATTTATGGAGGATATTATGCCATATTTGGAGCCATTTTAGCATTTATGAGGCTGCATCAACGGATATCAGGTTGTTTAGGACGCGCCATCACTATTAATATGGTAGGAAGGGTCGAATTAGTTCCCTTTTCTTTGTAAGAGATCTGTGCCCATTGCTATAACACTGCTTGTTTGAGTTTATGTCTGAGCACTAGGAAAAATTTTTCAAGATACTGCACCAAAGAGGGTTAGGACATTTAATCCTTGCAAGTATGACTGCTACTGAGCCTACCCCCTTTGCGATGCTTGATGATGAAACACCTGTGCCAGAACCTCAACCTCAGAAGGTGAAGAAAGGGCATACCTCAGAGACTTGGAAGTCTCCGTGCAAGAAGACTTCGAAGCCTAAGTCAACCCCAACTGAACGACAAAAGAGACCAATGGCTGAAGAATCAGAAGTGATCATCAAGGAAGATGTTGTCAAAGAAATAGACACAATGTCGCAGCTACCCAAGTACATGGCACCATGTAAGCCATATGTGGAGGTCACGAGGGACCTGGATAAGGCTAAGTCCAATATCAACACGTTGTTTCTCTTGGAGAATGCATCGTTTGAAGGGGATATGTTTGAAAATGTACCTTTCTAAAGATGGAAGACTGAGACCTGGCTTACCGCACGAAGTTCCATGAACTTGCATCATCGGAGCATTTGTAGCAGGTGCCCTATGACAGAGGATTCATCAAGGTTGAACCAAAGACATGGGTGTTGGGGTTGCAGCAGCCCGGGCTGCTGAACCTTCTGAACATTCCACACTTTGGGCGCAACATGATAAATGATATTTTTCTATGCCAGCTGCTCGCCTTAGTGCATGATAACTATCTGTGGCTAGGAAATCCCATCCCGATTGATGACATGCTGATTCATCAGATCACCAATTTGCCTTACCAATGGGAGGATCTCGGGGTGGCCTACGGAGGAAAGGGGTAGGAGAAAAAGGTCGCTGGTGAGGTTAAGAAGACTTATGGGGTGAACATGAATACCAGAGGCTTTCTAGTCCAAGAAATTCATTCCTCGATGGTTAAATTTTCCACCCCGATTCTCACATGAAAAATGATAAGGAAGTGCTGTGTAATAAAAGTACCTGCATATGTGATTAAGCTGGCTGCGCAATGCATGAAAGGGGTGCAGTATAATTAGGCGAAGTACCTTTGAAATTATTTTTTGGAAAACATTCGCGATGCACAAGAATATGGAAAGAATTTTTATTATGCTTAGCTGTTGCTGTTGGTCGCGATGATTGGTTGGAAACCACTGTTGCAATCCCAGTTACCAGATATTGAGCTTGATCTCTGCGATGCCGCCAAGTATGCATCATTATGGAAATCTAAGATTATTTTCTGAGTGACAAAAAATAAAATCTTTTGGGTGCTGTTTGATGCAGAAATATTTCAAGTGGTGCAGTCCAAGCCACGACTGTCACCTATGCTGTACGAGCAATACAAACACATTGCAGACTTCAAGGCCACCTTTCACAATGTGTACGTCCACGCAAAGAGGGACATGGCAGACGTCTGGAATGATCTGGCATACATGGTCACAAAGGATGACCTTGCACACACTACGATCAAGTGGCCCCCCTTATGGCTAGAAGCAAGTATAGGTGGTGGTGCATATTCATCAGTACCACCGAAGACTCCTGCGAAGCCACCCATGTTGACCAACCAGCCAAGGGATGCACAGAAGGACCTAGATCCAACCATAACGGCAGAGATAGTTGACCTGCCTAGTGATGATGAAATGGAAGAAAAGAATGAAGACAATGCCGATGCACTGTCGACACAGGTAGACACGTGATGAGGCACCAAGAGAGGGGCTGAGACCACCCCGGGGTCGCACACCAAAAGGAAAGCCTTTAAGAAGACTTGGAATGATCCATTAACATTGACAGAAGAATATTTTGATAAAATTGGCAACACAATCCAGGCCGTGACCAAAGATGTATCGAGCAAGGTAGAGTCACAATACAAATCAGTCCTTGATGATGTATAGCAAGGAATCCAACAACTCAGAGTGAAGGCGAGCATGATACAAGCAAGCGTGCAACAAATGAGCACGGGAAAAGCAGGCGAGTTGGCCATTCGACACCCTTCCAGTTTAGAAAGCCACATGTTTCATGTTTCGAGCACAACACTTCAGATCGGAAATCCAGAGCTGCGCGTGATAATTCCTGAAGGATCTGAGGTCAAGACAAGTCACTAGATTATGTTGGGGACCTGTTGGGATGGGGTACCCTAAGGTCAAATTTTTGGGTATAATTTTTATTGTATTTTGTCAAATACACGCCGCGCCCAGAAGTCAAGGGGCTTTGGGGCGGGTCAAAGCTCCTTTATAATTGTAATGGGTGAAAAGGGAAACCATGAGTCTCAAACCATGGTTTGAGACCATGGTATATGTGCATCCAAATTCATATAAATATATAAGAAGTTGAGTTGAAAAGAGAGAGTTAAGTTAAGTTTAGTCATGTTATGTTTATGTTTGATGTTTTGATCGAAGTTTTGGGCTAGTTTGTGTTCGGTATGGGTAGAAAGGCTCCTGCTATCTGTGTGTGGAGAGACCTAGTCCTGAGCTGTGTGCAAGGACTCTGCTACTGTGTGCGCAGATGGAGAGGATTTTACTAATTGGAGATCCATTTATAAAGAAGAAGTTTTGGTGAACTTTGTTGCAATTTCTATGTTTACGCATGAATGTGTTAATTATCTGTTGATTAATGCAAGTGATAGACCTGTTTTAGTTTTGTTTGAATGCACATTTATCTGAGTTAATTATCTAAGTAAAATATCTCTGTGTTGTGTAAGGATTGCATTTGTGTTAAGGGTTTTACAGAAGAACTATCTATGTGATTGCGCAAGTGTTGTTTCTACTCTGATAAGCTAGATCTGTCTGAGGTATAATAATCTGTTGACGCATATCTGTTAAGGGTTTTTAACTGTGTCTAGATCTAGTTTATGTGAAGTCTCATGTAGGCTGATAAGCCTTAGATTTGATAAGTAAGGTTAAAGCCCACATAAAACACTCCCTTAGGGTGTGGAAACCTGGTTTCAACATCCCCCCATACTGCTTCGAGTGAGACTTTGGTCTGCGCAAGTAGATCACTACCAAAAGGGCTAGTAGTTGGAGGGTTTTGTTGGTTGCGAAGAACACTCTAAGCCTGGGTCAGGAACCCTCAAGATAACAATTCCATAACAACAAGTGGTAAGAGTTTCCAGTGGGGAAAGGTTTAGCAGAGCACCTTTAAGGAGTTAAAGAAGAAGATCAGTAAAGGACCAGTTCCGAGATTACCAAACTTGTAGCATCCCTTTGAAGTGGAGATAGATGTGAGTGGGTATGCTATGGGAGAAATATTAATGTAAGGAGGAAGGCCTGTGTGCTACCATTATTTAGTATTTCATGGGTAATTCTTAAATACCCTACCTATGACAAAGATATCTATGCCCTGATGTAATTTGTGAAGAAGTGGAAGCATTATTTGATGGGAAAGGAGACAATAATGCACATAGATCACCGACCAATATAGTAATTGCAGGCCCCTAAGAGTAAGCTACAACATACCAGACATTTCAACTGGATGGGATTTCTACAACAATTTCATTTGATGATCAAATACAAGAAGAAGGGAAACACAAACAAGTTGGACAACATGCGTTCAAGGCCACCAACATCAAATATCACAACTTTTGGGAATCTTATGTACATGTATCCATTCACCCATGATGCACATAGAGAGACATATTCGGATGATGAGAAATTCAAGGAGGTGTTTCAATAGTTGAAAAGTTAGAGTCATGTGTACAATGGAGAAAACACCAATGACTACCATCTCCAGGATGAGTTACTCTACATGTTGGATAAGATATGTGTTCCTAAAGATCGATTGTAGCTAATTAGAGAGGCTTACACGTCCAAGGTTGCAAGGAAATTTGGTGTAGGGAATATTGTGACCAACTTCCAGAGGTATGTGTATTGGCCCAAAATAAAAAAGCAAGTAGCTAGGTTCATAAAAGGATGCATGCTTTGTTGTAACAACAAGCCTAGAAACATGAAACAAGTTCTATATAATCCCTTACCTGTACCCACTTATCCTTGGGAAATCATTTCCACGAAATTTGTGCGAGGTTTACCAACATCCAGGAAGGTACATGACTACCTATTTGTGTCAGTGGACAGGTTCAACAAGATGTGTATTGGGATGCCTTCTAAAAATACCATTAGTAGGAAAGAAGTAGAAAAATTGTTCTTTGGACAGGTGTGGGTGAATTTTGAGATACCAAGGAGCATTATTTTAGAAAAGGACATAATATTTCTCAATGCATTCTGAAGTACATTGTGGAAGAATATGGACACAAAGTTGAAGAGATATACAACATTCCCTCCATAGATAGATGGGCAGACATAAGTAGTCAATAAGGCTTTGGTACAACTTTTGAGGGGATATAACTATAAGCATCTGAATTCCTAGGATGAAAATATGGTATATATACAACATTCTTACAACAAGGCAATCGACACTTCTACTAGAAATTCCCCATTTGAAACATGTTTTGGATATTTTTTGTCTTCACCTTTGGACATTGCGTATGGGAAGCAAGGAGGAGTGAGGGAATATATTACATGATATGCCTTGAGGGATGAAAAAATTTATAGAGAAGATTAGGCATATCCATATACAGGTACAAGGGAAAATGCAGAAGTCACAGGAGAAATATATGGTCAAGCATGATCAACATAGAACAAGGAAATCATTCAAGGTTGGAGATGTAGCATGGCTACATTTGAACAAGGAGAGGCTACATGGACCTCGTAAGAAAATCAAGGCTCTGCGGTATGGTCTCTTTGAGATACTAGAAAAGGTGGTTGATAAATCATATCAACTTAGTTTACTACTATATATGCGCATTTACTCAGTTATGAATGTAGAGAATATGAAACTCTATGAGCCTTCCATGCTAGATCAGGAAGAGGAACATGTCCTACCTTCTGTGGAGGATTTGGCACTAGAAGCTCAGGAAGAGTTGACAAAAGATACAATTTTGTAGAAGAGGTCCAAAAATACAAGATAGGGGCAGTGTGACCTTTGGTATATTGGATTGAAATGAAAACTTCCAAGAAAAACTAAATGGTACACCCGGGAGAAGGCGGAGGAAAAGTTTCCTCAGCTCATTTAGTAGAAGATTTTGGGGACAAAAATTCTCCAAAAATGGGGAAGTGTGATCCATATTGGATCATTATATTGTTTTTCATCCATCTCAATTCTTTCAAAGTGGAAAAATTAGAGGAATAAGCTCACATGACCATTTTTACTGGCGAGATCTAGTTTGGAAAAATAGGGCTTGAAACCTTTCAGGAGTTTTTTGGGACATCAAATGATATTTTTTAGGGATCAAAATTTGTTGCTTTATAATTGCACCTTTTTCCCTATTCTATACAAAAATACCTTTCTAGCAATGCAATAATCACGTCAATTAGATTCCGTACGATAAATTTATTCCACTCAGAAGTTGACCTTCCTATTTTCACCACCATAATTCGAGGATCCCACATCAACCCCCATTAAATATAAAAAAGGGGCTAGCCATGAAATTATGATGAAGAAGGCTCTAGAAGAGTCTATATTGTAACTATGGTTAAGAGTTTAGGTAGCCAAACTTAACCACTCGTAGGCTATTGGGCTGTGCTATAACCATGTCACTAGGAGGAAAAAGGGTTCTATTATGTCGAGTTCATTTGTTCCATAGCTGAGAAAAAATAACCTAGAGGGATAGGAGATAGAGCACAAGGAGAGGATTTGTGTATTGTATTAGCCCACAGGGCATAGGCCATACTTATTTGTGTTCACAACCATATTTCCTTTTAGATAAAGAGAGGGGAGCGACTTCACATTCCAATTGGATTTTTCTCCCGAAAGGGTTTCCTAGGTCATATTGTGTGTCAAATGTGTTTGTGAGATTTTATTTCGGCGTTCTATATTTTATGCATAATTTCAATTCACATGCATATGCTATTAAAAATAATCTATATATCTATAAATCTAAAGAGATATAAAATTGTATTATTGTAGATTTTGGATTTTTAAGTATAATTTTATTAGATTTGTTGTGACGACAATTTATAGATCATAAAAAATAAATCTATACATCAATCAAGAGAATGCTAGTTAATATAAATCAACAAATAATCTACATATATTACCTCATTTAGTAAGGGAGTTCTAGCCACTTGAAGCAATTTAAGGAAACAAGGAAAATTTTTATGTACATTTATTCAGTAAGCATACATTTTAGACTACATAGTACTTTTAAATATTAACAAAATTTCCATTATCTAAATGTTATACTATTACTAGACAATAAATTAAAAATTCTACTCATTTGGGAAAACATGAATGTCTCATGATGTAATGGTGGTTTTCTTATCCTAATGGTTTTTTTAATCAAGTTTTCTAATTTTTTGTTGGTTCAAATCTTCAAAATTATTAATTCATTTAGAAGCTAATGTCAAGATAAATATTGATGATTGTACCTTCATTTAAACATTGTTATGTAGCCATTTAATATAGGATTGGTAACCACTAAAAATGGATTTTTTGAAAGAAAGGTATTGTAGCCACTTAAAAATAGGAATTTGTAGCACTGAAAACATTTTATAATATAGGATTTCGCAATTATTGAAAATAGGGATCCATAGGATGATGAAAACACATTGGAAAGATGGATTCTATTGCCATTGAAAATAGGGTCACATAGTATGATGAAAACTCTTTGAAAATTTGGGTTTTATTTCCATTGAAGATGTGATAATGTATTTGGTGCAAGGGTGTACCAAATACACTTCTTTAGCACGTTGGCTTCTACCTGCACCAGGTCACAGAGAAAAATTATTTTCTACTGTTAGTGGAAAAAATTTAACATAATGTAAACTAAGTTTGAAGGAAAACTAAGCATACACCATTAAGAACAAAAAAAAACACAAGATGCAAAATAAAAAAGTTCGATGGAGCAAAAAAACTAATAACACAAGTGGAGAATTCCCGCTTTATTAGGTGCTGGTGGTGAAAAAAGATACAATGCTAAACACTTGAAGAGGGTCCCTTGAGATATGGAGCTCATATACCAAAAACAAGGAGGTATCCTTCCCTCGAGTTCCTGCAAGCATCTCTTCCCTCTCTGTAAGGATGGTAGATCAAGATCAAATGGTGGACCTATCTCTCTTGGACTGAGATGTTGGTTGGCCAACATATGAGTCCTTCAAATCTCTCTTCTGCTGGACTATGCAAGCTGGTTTGCTATGAAGAAATTTGGCCATCATAACAAAGTGTCTCTTTTTCTTCTTCCAAAGGCCGGTTTATATAGACATTTTTTGAATTTCTCCTCCTTCTCTTGGCCCAAGATTGATAGTGACTCAAGAGTGGAGGAGATATTCCTTTGTGGGTTTCACTTAACCCTCAAGGTGGCTCAAATCAGACTGTCCTTCATAGTACTAGGTGGAGAATCATCCTAACCAAGCGTGCCAAGTGGTCCCGGACGGTGAAAATTTTCCATCTTCAAGACCGCATGGCTATCGAAGGAATAACCGCGCTGTGTGAAAAATTCCTTTAATGCTGGTGCATTGTCCCTTAATTTTCATTTGAACCTTAGGAAAAATTAAAATTTTGGCCTTTCCTAATGTATTCCTTCCCTGAAAATATTTGTCTGTACCTTCTTCTTGAAATTTTCAATGTCTTTTGCGTGTATGATTTTATGGTGTTAAGAGTTTCCGCCTAATGTATGAGGTCTAGGAAGCACTGTATAGCCGAAATACATTATGTTTTATTTTCTATGTGATCCTTTTGAGAGAGAGAGAGAGAGTAACATTTTTTTGAACTGAGTTGGGAGACCCCTTGTATTAAGTAAAAAAGACACCATGGTCTATAGGAAACATGCAAGAGATAAAATAAGCAATATTTCTATGAGGCGGGCATGTCCCATGCTCGTGATGTTTTACTAGCTAAGCTAATCTGATATATACTAGTTCTGTCATGTCACATTTGTCATTGGTGAGCTGCTGGTGGTTGATGACGACGGTTGGTGACGCCCTCGGGGGCGTTTTTTCTTTGAAAAAAAAAGGCTGAATATGGTACCCACATGCAGGGCATGCTTTGGAGAAAGTTCTCAATGGATGTATGGGTCTTTGAATATTGGGGACCTTCTCGTGTAAGCATTTCTGAAAGAGACGATTACTGATATACATGTCTTCAACGAATTCTGACGGAGTGCAATGGTTATGAAGTACGATACGATATTTGAAATGAAAAATTGTGCTGATGTCGAATGTCAAGAGGATCGATGACATCAATTGGAAATATTAACTCCCATTGTGATCTTAGGATGCCCCTATTATGGTGAGGGTCCATCCAAGGTACTACGTCCTTCCTAGAAAATGGTTGTTTGAAGTCGACAAGAAGGAAACATCAACCGCTCGAAAAAAGTACTGATGCAAGGGACCAAGGTTTATTGATGTAGCAGGGTACAATGCGATAGGTTAACAAGGCATAATGACAAGATATGGCTATAACTTATGATAGTGGTTAAGTGGATTGAGGTCGGAGCTGTAATGTGAGTAGCGGCATTCATAACAATTTCTGATGGGGAAATCCCTGGGGTCGGTAGGAAACCCAGGTTGCGTGTATGTTTTCTATGATTTTCATGGTTGGGTGTGGTAAAGAATGCGCAAATCCAACCAAGGGTGATTAGGGACTGCTGCTAGGTAATAAATGTAAATGGATGGGTGGGAGTCTTCTCCTAAAAAAATTCTTTGTACACTTTCCAAAAGAATATGAAAGTGGTTTGGATGTACAAGAATGGAGACAGGTGCCCCATAAACATGAATAATCCCGAACTATGAGGTGAGGAGTGTTTTTTGTGGAAGTTGGGGGCCCCATTGGTTGGTCTAGGTGTGAGGGTGATGAGGCGGATGGAATGTCACAGATCGTCTATGCTTAGGAGGGTGTGATAGGCCACCTGTGAAACATGGTGATGCATTTTTACTGATATACTTTGTTTAGAACGGTAGCTCGGGAAAGGGTATTTAACATGAAATGTGTAAAAAATGACTTGATGTTTGAAGAAGGATGTATGAACATGAAGTGGTACCCGGACCAGACTTTATGGCCATGGCTCCAATATTTTGGGTATGGTCTACATGAGTGATGGATGGTGAGGATCTACCGACTTGCGAGGGTGTTTATCATATGCAAGATGGGGTGATGATAAACATGTTCGAGTGAATTAAACCTATGGTTTTATTATGAAGAAACAATGTGAGGATATGCAAAGATTTTTGGGAAGCCTATCATGTTGAGGACAAAATGATACCTGCTCTTGTACTTTTCCTGTTTGGGACATATAGTGATTTGGTGTGCCTGCAACATCTACAGCTAATACCCAAAGTGAGTACATCTTTTCCATTCAATATTTTTTAAATAACTTGAATTTTTAAGTGATAAGAGAGGGGGCACCTGAATTGAAGTATGGTGGGTGTTGGGCGAGAAAGTCACTTTTTTTCTTTCTTTCTGAAACTTGTATTTATGTGGTTCGGATTGAACGTGATGAATCGTTGATCACTGTGTTTCTCATGGTTTTGTGATTGGGTAGTCTGAGCTCTAGCTATGGGCTTTTGAAAATGGAAAGAAGGGTGATATATAGGCCAATATGGCCAATTTTCAAATCATTTGTTCTTTTTGAGGGTCTAAGGTCAGAGTAGAGCTATCTTCCTGATATTTTCTTACCGTTGCGGTCAGCCAGAGCACCCGAGATTCACCCTGTCAGTGTCAGGTAGGAGCTAAAATGTCATGATTTTTATTTTTGTCATTTTCATGTGTGGGTGGTTCGTAAAAATGCAATTTTGTACGGATCTTATGCCCATTTTTGGGTAGGAACATGCAGACGATCGACGATGGTGTGTACGGTTCCCAGGAAAAGGTTTCCCTTTACATGAAGACATCACGGGTAGTCAATATTTAGCATGCTGTGTCACACACCTGTGTTTAGTACAGGCGCATGGTCAGCACATAGGACTATTTAACAAGCGTGGGGAATTAATTTTTGAAGAAATTTGATGGTTTTTTGTTCAAAATTTGACTTTTTGGTGTTTTCCTTGGTGGCAGGATGTTGTGGAGAGAGTGGGACTGACCCGATCTCCGTGCGGTGATGGTGAAAATCTCTCATGCTCGAGAGATGCTAGCTCGATATGGTTTGCTTAAGTTCTTAGAGAAAAACATACTGAGATCTCAGGATGGGTTCTTGCGCTACCTATTCCGATATTGGAACAAGCAACGACGTATTATGGTCATGTGCGAGAGAGATGTAGTGATCCAGCCTGAGACCAATGTCTACTTTGTGACGAGTCTCTTGCTTCGGGGGGAGGCACTTCCCTATCCACTCCCACTTGGGGGAGTGAACATTCATTACAGGGCTGAGGAGGCAGGGCACTGTGGTCCCAACCCTATCACCCGAGGCTTGATTTGAGTGAGCTCTATCACCAATTTGGCTGAGTGAGCTTCTTTAGTGATGATAGTTCACCTATCTAGGTTGATTTCGATGCACTGAGTGTCAGGTCTGCATATTGTGGTGTTGCGCCGACTATAGTTGGTCACTTTTTTGATTGGGCCCATTATGTTTATTAGGGTATGTTGACTCAGCTGGAAAAAGCACAGAGGGGTTCTTCAAAGACTTTCACATATGCGAGCATTCTTTTCAGTATTGTATGAGTGGGTTGTGATGTTATGACCCTTTGTGGAGGTGCCTCTAGGTCCTCCGAGGGATCCTTAGATGCGCTAATGGGCACTTGTTATGCCCCGTGGTGGTGGGGCAGAGATAAGCCGGTACTGGGATGTGACGGTTGAGGCATGGTTTGAGTCGAACCCACAGTTATTCCTCAAGTTTCCGTATTTGGGGATGGAATTTCATGGGGATTCGGGCATGGGTCTCCCTCCTGGCTATGCATGGGGACCAGCAGGTATGACCTTTTATGTTTTCTACATTTTGAGAGTTCTATTTATATATATATATATATATGTCTTTGATGGTGACACTGATATGCTCTTTTGGTTTCTTTTGCAGATATGGGGTTGGCAGGGCATCTTACCACTTGCTTGGCAGGCCATCAGCCTAGGAGGAGGGATCCGCCTGGGCTGGGTCGGGCCCAGCTTGGGGGCCAGGTCGGTGCTAAAGGTTACTCAAGGGAGGGTAGCAACGCTGTATCTAATGGTGGGGATGCTACCCTCCTGGCGTGTGCTGAGGCGACCCAGGCATGAGTGGCGAGGTTTGAGGAGTTGTTGGCTGCTGCTGATATTTGAATATTGGAGACAAAGGCCCAAGCGGCTGATGCTAAGGGTTAACTGGGGGTTGCTAAGGCCCAGGATGAGACGACAGATTCTCATGATGTGGACTGTACATATTTGTGGAGTCAACTAGAGAGGCTGACTCAGGGTTTACCGACTAGGGGATTTGATGACCTCACCGACATATGGTTGGAAATGGTGATGGCTCGGGAGAGGGTGCAATGCCCATCTTTGTGCCAAGTAGCACTTTCTGTCGTAGCTGCTGCTCCTATACTGGCACTGGGTGCTCACATGGGTCCGAAGGAACCACCAGGCGGGTCTTAGCCCTAGAGATATTGTATGGTTAAGGAAAAACCCACTATGAGGTTGCTTCCCTACATTGATGATATGCATATTTTTGACTGACGTGATAGTAATTAACTTGTGTTTGTATACGGGGACACATATTTTTTTATGTATATATGCGATATGTAATTTGAAAACTCTTATGATGTGTCTATGGTTATTTTTATATGTTTTTATATGATGGATGTTATTCTTATGATTTTTTTTTGTTTTTGTTTTATGGATGATGGTTTATACGAGATGCATTCTAGTCTAGGATATGGTTATCTATGCGATCAACTACCTAATTTTGATCTCTTGGTATGTGTTTAAATGTAATGTGATCAAAGCGGTGGATTGACCATCGTGAATGCAATTACTTACTAAATAGGTGCAAATCTGTTGGCTTTAGGGGTCTTGACCTAGGTTCGGTTTTAAGGTTTGCCAACAAACCCCGATACTACTGGCCCTTTCGGCAATGGCCTGCTTACACAGGTCAAGGTCTCACCCGAAGTAGTATGGAAGGATGCTGGAACCAGGTTTCCGCACCCTGAGAGAGAGAAAGTTAACTAAAAGGGGTCCCTTCAGATCTAACAAACTTGCGCTAGAGAATCCCTAACCTAGAACCCTT
This sequence comes from Pinus albicaulis, assembly GCA_034641835.2. Taxonomy (NCBI): domain Eukaryota; kingdom Viridiplantae; phylum Streptophyta; class Pinopsida; order Pinales; family Pinaceae; genus Pinus; species Pinus albicaulis. Next base: position 1,343,986,289 of record CM076580.1, read on the forward strand.
AGCAGTATATTGGCGAATAGCCCAAGTGAAGCCCAATAATCAGACGTACAACTCATGAATTGGATGTAACAAGACAAACCGAAGCCAGATCTATGTATGAAATTATTTCTATAGCATCGCATCCACGTGCGCATAAATAAACATCAAGAAGATCACATATAACTGGAAATCATGATACAGAGAATTTAGATATCAAAACAATCTTTCCATTCATTCGTACTCCAATTGACTTACAGACTTTATCTACCAGCCCGCGTAAATAGCCAGCAGGGTTCACACACAGCAGGACTCAGGGTCTCCGTGCACACAGCCAGCCAGGAGCCCTTATCTAGACAATTAACAACAGATCACAAGTTTGTATTCCCCTGTTGTTCTTCTCTACCTTTTTTTAGACTCGATTTATCTATCTATTTATAGCATGCTAGCCTGCACTATCCTATGGTCCACAAACTGTGGTTTTCAGACCCTTGGTCTACCTTTTGACCCATTACAATTCATTTGGGGTTTTAACCCCCCCCAAACCCCCTACGCTAGACTAAATATTACAAAATATTACGAAACTGGACAAAATTGCAGTTAGGAAACCTCGTTCCAACAATCCCCAAAAATAATCTTGTGACTTGTCCCAATTCATAGCACCGACAGGGTCTTCATCGTTTCCTTGAGTTGTTCAATCATGGCGGTTAACGGGGCTAGAACACGAAGGCTCTGTGTGGAGAAAGTCTGCGCAATTTCTACCAGCTTCTATGAAGCTGGACCTTCAGTTGCATCAGTGACATTGTCCAAAGTCTGGTTCAACTGTCACACAACCCCTTCTAACTCCTGCGAAAGCTTGAGAGCTTCATCAGCCCAGGGCATCAGATGGTCGCTGAGTACCTATTTCTTGCGCTGGAGCCCCACAGTTTCACTACGAAGCGCGTGGCTGGTATGAAGACAGGCTAGTCGCTAGGCTGGAATAAGGGTGGTCATCGTGGCTTCCATTTGTTCAAAATCTTGTTCCTTCTGGTGCAACTCTTGATCGATTTGACAAAGGAGAGGATCGTGATATACATGGGACCATAATTCCATATCAGTCTCAAACAGAATGATGCCTTGACTGATCTGCGTCGTAATAGTGTTCATTGCTTCTATAACCAGCGCTGCTCGCTGGGCACGCACTTCCAGGGGGGTCTCAGGTTGTAGCTTGGCCTGCAACGATGCGATATGAAGTTCAAAATTAGCCTTAACAACCTGTACCTCAGTCCAAGATTCCTTTAAGGTAGTGACCAAGCCCTCGACCTTGGTCTGCGGCACAACAGAGGCATAAATTACTTCCGGCATGTCTTCACAGAGCCTTTTTATCAACTGCTCTAATGTAGCTTGCTGCGCTATGGTGGCGACGTGCGCTGCCTAGACCTGGATGGCTTTAGTAGCTCGAGTCACAATAGTCTGCTCAGCCTTGCTGAGGTGATACTGCGCGTGGAGTTCTCGGTGCTGAAGTTTTATTTTTATGGCGATAAATAACTCATGTAGTTGCGACTGACGAGCATGCGCAGACTTGGGTGCACAATTCGGCGGGTTCCATTGTAAAAGCAGTGTCGGGGAGATGGCAGATCTGGTTGTCCATGACAGTGTTCATGGCTGTAACCAGAACCAATTGGCCCATGTTAGTTTTCCTCGCTTGATCCACGCTCGCTTGAGTCTACCTCGCTTGATCCACGCTCGCTTGAGTCTGCCTCGCTTGATCCACGCTAGCCTGAAGGGTGTTCGCTTTGAGCCGGAGAGCCTGTAGCTATGATTGTAAGACCTCAACTGCAGCCTTGTGCTGGTCTTCCTAAGCAGTCCAACGATTCGCAGATGCAATGGTGATGACATTGGAAATATGCTCAAGGTCATCCTCTATCAAAGTAGCCTCTGTGTCAGCGTTGTGCTTAATAGCCTTGCGTTTCTTCCTAGACGTCTTAGGAAGTTCGCGAGTATGCTTGAGACCATGCGGGAATGATGTGACTACGCCATGAAAACCGTTAAGGTTCTGATCTGGTGGCGATTCTAGTTTGAGCTGCGTGGTAGTGATTTTGGGGGTCGCCTGCTGTGTTGAGGTAGGAATCGCCGAATCCATCGTTGGGGTGGGTAGAGTTGGAGAATTTGATGCTGCGTTGTGGCTAGATGTGCCTGCCGGATCTGGGCTAGTCGATTAGGCTGCGATTTTCCACTCCGCCGGCCAAGTGGTAGTGACCTATTAAATCTATGCTTTGGTGGTCGTATACAGAAGGGTATACCAGGGGGATCTTTATTGGCCCGAATCTGTACTTTATGCATGGTCACTTGAAAGGATGCGATATGCTTGTATTTGATGTAGACCGTCGGGGACAAGCGTGGCTAGGAGTGAATTGCTGCAGCTACTGTCCGATCATAGAGCACATAAAAGGTTTGATTCTCATCAAACCACATGGGATCCTTTGAGTCCCATAGGTTGGAAAACCACACTCCTTCACACAAGCCAGGTTTGAGAGGGGGGAAGACGATTTCTTCAGAAGTCTCCAATGCAAATAAGGCGATTAACAGTATTAGCCAAGAGTAGTAGAAATATTTTCCCTGATCCTAAGACTCGCACACATTGTCAAGAAATTACTCAACCAGGTACTGTGACCAATTGAAACAGACTCCCTTTTCGCATCTACCATCGAGTTGAATTACATGGGCAGGAGTAGCTGTCACCTGGAATTTGCACAAAAATTTGCAGGCAAGAAGCAGGGTACCCATGGGCATCCCTGGATCGCTGATTGAATCAATCTGAAATCCCCGTTTGTTGCGTGAGACATGGTACCTTTCTTGGACATCTTCAACAATCTAGTGCTTAAAATTCTTGCCAGTGCCTTCCTTAGGATCTGGCCCCTTCATGGGAAGGCCGGTTATTTGGTGAATCAGAGCAGCATCAATCGATATGCAACCTTGGAGCCATAAGCATCCATTGTGAACGAGCGCCAACAACTAGCGAACAACTAGGCTGGTGATGTTGTAGCAGCCAAAGTGGGAGAGCCGCAATATGTTTAAGATCCCTGACTCAGTTAATACTTTGACCCATGCCATTGGCTCAACCTTTAGTACATCGTCATAAAGTACTTGTTCCAGGTATAGATTTGGAACTAACGAAGGGAAGGCGTCCAGGTTTCCCAGGTCATGGTCATCGAATTTTATATGTGGGAGGGTACCAAACATTTCTCCTTGATGGGGCACTTCTTTTGGGACTAGAGGCATATGAAGGTAGGTGCGAACAACATCAACATTGGGGGTGCGTGTTTCTGTCCTGCATGGCCTAACATAAAGCGACAACCACGAAAGTGGAGTCACATGCAAGCCTTCTTCTGTGAGCAACATTGGGCGCTTGGATGCATCAGGTAATCATCCCTTAGGTACTTTCTTAGGGGAACGCACAATCCAGGGTGACGTACAAGGCTTCCCAACAACCCACTTTGCTTGTTTTATCTTCGCTTTTCCCTTCCATTTTTCCAGGGCAGAGATGACCTCCTCTGTTTCAGGAGTTACTTCAAGGACCTCATTAGATCCTATTTCCCCAGAAGCTGTGGCAAGCAAAGGCTCATTAGGTTTTGTAGTGGTCATTCTCACTTGAAATATGAACTCCAAGTTGCTAAATTCAGATGGAGTAGCTTGCTTAGTCATGTGAATGGAAATTAGATAGACGAGATGATATTTATCAAGGTGAACGAGGCATGGCAACTTTGGCCAATAATTCAATCCCTTGGGGCCAACCGTCCATATCTTATAGCCCATGAAGGTGAAAAATGGCCCGTTTAGCCTTAATTGCATTTCATCAATATGGGAACGATAAAAAATATTCGTAAATCGCCACATTAATTTCCAATTACCTGCTTCGTCGAATGGTAAGCGAATTTTTCCATACTCATGCTCAGTTTCAAGGGCTAGTTTTTTCCACCACGCATAACACCTGTGCCTGTATTGCACCCACTCGCACTTCTAGTCTTGTGCATCATCCCTGTGAATCCATCGCTCCTGTCCTCGTGTCCATGGCCAGGTGCGCACAACATCCCATATACAACTACTTCGGCGATATAGTCATTTGATTGGCACCGAGGAGTCCCTATAGGGTTTCAAACGACTCCCATTAAAATATCCCGACAGAGAATCACCGCGCAATATAGCCAATCTGACCACACCGTCATTGGTAATTTCCTTCACTACATACAGACCTAGCCAGTGTTGACGGAACATCCCCGGGGGTCGCGCAAAGTAGTACCAATTCATCCTCCATAAAGACCTTCTTCTGAATATGTCGATCATGCCAAGATTTTTCCCGTGCCTTCTGAACCTGTTGGTGGAATTGAGGAATGAACCGGTCTTCTTCCAAGGCCACCAACTGCGCCAAGCGTTCCTCCATGATGTCTGGATCCACCATATTTTTGAAATTCGAGATGCGCAAGCTGGGACCGATGTATTCCATAGGCATGATGTCCTCCTTTCCGTAGACCATTATGAAGTGTGTCTTTCTCGTGAGATTCTTACATGTAGTCCTATAGGCCCAGAGTATAGAGGGGATGTGCACGTCCCAGTCACTTCGTTGTGCGTTATAGACCTTGGTGAGCACATGTTCCAAAATTTTATTAAAGGCTTCTATGGTCCCATTCGCCTGCAGATGATACGGGGCACTCTTTGCATGGTGAATCTGGAACTCCTTAGTTAGAGCCTTAATAATTTCATTAACAAAATGCGTACCTATGTCACTCATCAGGATCTTAGGACACCCAAACCTGGTCAGAATATTTTCGAAAATGAAGTGCGCAGTATTTCCTTAGTACAATCCTTGATAGCTTTTGCTTCTCGCCCACCTAGTAACATAATCCGTGGCAGTAATAATATACTGAGCGCTGGTCTTCTTTCCTGGCGGATTAATGGAGCCGAAAAAATTGATGGCCCATTTGTCGAATGCCTGCAGGGTCATCTATGGTGTCTGGGGCATCTCATCCCGTCGTGATGGCTTCTCGGTTTGTTGGCATGCGTCGCAGGCCCGACAATACATATGAGCATTAGCGTGCAGTGTGGGCCACCATAGCCCGACCCTTAGTACCTTCTGTGCAGTATATTTACCCGCGTAATGTCCTCCCACAATTCCTCCATGGACTTTAGCTAAGATAATCTGTCTCTTGTGTTCAAGTATGTACCTTCGCAACACCTCATCCACTCCCAACTTATAGAGTTGTCCCACAATTATAGTAAATTTGACTATGTAGGTGACCAGCTCCTTTTTCTGTGGTACTGAATAGCCATCGGGGGCCTTGCCTGTGGTCAAGAAGTGCATAATATTAGAAAAGTGCTCATCAATTACCTTGATGGAAAACAGCTGCGCGTCGGGAAATATGTCATCTAAGTTAGTCAGCTCTTCCCTATTTTAGATCCTGGACAAGTGATCTGGTCTGACGTTCAACCTCCTTGGTTTCACAATGATTTCAAAATCATCATTAGGGGAATTTTGAGGTCTAAAATGGGCCTCCTAAGAAAATTATAAAATAATAGTGGAAATTGTTAGGTCCCTATAATTTGCAGATTGCAAAGAAAATACGAACAAGGGTAACATCAAACCAATCTTTGGAGTCCTAGGACCTAGCCTTCCTGGACTCAGAGAGGGCTCTCTCTATGCTTATGTAAAGGATTTAACTTGTTTGATTTTAGAGTTTTTTTTTAGGCTAGTTATAGGGTTTAGGATTTTCTTGTTTTTTTTGTTTGGTTGGATAGGTTGTTAAGAAAATAGGTAGAGTAAGAGAGAAATCAATCCATTGGGCTGTGGGTCTGCAAAGGCCTTGAAAAGTGAAAAATGAGTCAAGGATAGTTCATAGGGCAAGTTGGCAAGGCCAAATGGTTCTAAGTAGGTCTAGGGAGAGTGAAATCAACATGGAGTTGTGTAAACAGTGAGTTAAGGGAAATCAAGGGTCCTTTAACAAACTAATAAAATGAGGAAAAGCTTTTAAAATGATAGCATAACAAATTTAAAGAGCAGTAAAGGATTCTTCAATATCAACTAGGCTAAGAAGTTCTTAAGAACAACAGATAAGTGAGCTAAGAGAGAAGTGAAAGATTCTCTAAAACTTGCTTGCAAACAGATATAAATTTAACATAACATCTTAGTAATACTGAAGAGCATTCAAGGATTCTTTAGAAAAACTATGAGGAAGAAATCATAGAAATCAGAGGATGTAGACAAAGCAGGGTGCCCAAGGCATATCCTACTCTAAAATTTCTACCCCATGATCAAAGAAACATATTGAGAACTGAAGAAAATAAGTACAAAGATGGAAAACATCACCATATCACCAAGCTTAATGAATCCTAAGAGTGAGCCTGATCCATGGAAGCACAATCCAACACCATCACAAGGTACCAAAGCCAATTTCACCAATAAACTCAGAGTCTGTTTCATATTATGTTCTGCAACCAACCAAGAATTACAATGAGGCCTCAAGGCTCTATTTAACCAGGAAATGAAGAGGTGGAAACCCTAAGAGGCTTTTGGAAACTATAAATGCATCATAAATGCCAAATTTGTCCATTAAGACCATGCAAGGCCCAAGGCACAAAATATATAATGTAATAAATGAAAGATAACCTAAACATAACTCCTCAACCAACTCTGAAATTATTTTCCCAAAAAATCTCGAAAATATCCTTCAATGTGCTTTTTTAATTTTTTTACGAGGGGGCAACTTCATAGGTCTGAAGGCGCAATGCCTGCACAGGAAAACTGGGTCCACTTGCAGCCAAGTTTTGATGGAATTTTTGTTGTCAGAATTGGCTCCGTGATGGCTCGTTGGAAAGCTTGTTGAGTCTACTTTCCAAAAATGTCTTTTGTTTTTTGATTGAAATTCATTAACCTTCTCAAATAGTAAATCTCCCAAGGATTCTCTAGGTGCAGCGCCAGTCCTGAAAACTAGGCAGAAAGGTGAAAAATGAGGTGGTTTTTAGCCTTTTGAGGGACCAAAACTGCTCCAAATGCTGTGAAATTTGGTGAGCACGCTGTACTTGAGCTGAGGATTCCAAAAATGCAAATTTTTCCTCTTGAGGATGCCTGAGGTGAAAGCATAGCGCTAAGGGTGCTGTGCTTTTGGCCCTTAATATCAGTTAAAAAAAAAATGTCAAAAACTTGCCAAAATTTGGATTTGTGCTGCTCATTGTGTTTAGGATGCTAGTAGGGATGGATCAACCATTTTTTTTAAGGTTTTATTTGTTCTTTGGCCTCCTTGGTTTTATCATATTTTTCATATGCATGTTTGTTAGCAGCTTTACTTCTTTCTTCATGGCCTTTTTTCACTCTGCCAAGATTATCATTGTCATTAGCCCTACCTCTGATATCCTTCTTTGTTTGATTTATTCCATGATTTCCTCCTCCTTGGCATCTGCCTCCTTACTGGCTTCCTCATGATTGATTAATTTATCATTGTTTGACTTCTCATTTCTTTCACCCTTATTGACATTTGATTGTTCATTGTCACCTTCCATATTGTCTGATGCATTAGTGCCATGAGGTGGTGGTGAGGGTTTTGTGTAAAAGGATATGAAAGAGGGTTATTTATGCACCTTTGTGCTCATGCTTTTTGGCATTTGAGACTCAATATTACTGCCACTATCTCCCTCTATTGACCTTTGAACAAATTGCTTTACCTCACCTTGCACGTTAACAATGCTTGAAGGACCTTTGGAGGCAGCTTGGAGGTGTTTCTGAGGTCATTTGAGTGTTTGCAAGTGCAAGAGGCGTTCCGAGCCGAAAGCGTACTGCTTGCATGTGTGTCAGTCCTATCAAGCTAAGAATGCACAATGTATGTATGCCTGTTGGGCTTCCCTGCCGAAAGCACAATGTCTGCACGCCTTTGCATGGGCCTCTTGGGCTTCCTGGGTGAACACGCAGCTCCTGCCCACGGGTCAGGCAAAAGCGCAGCGCCTGTCCACGAGTCAGGGAAAAAGCATAGCACCTTCCCATGGGTGAGTTGGGTCAGGAAAAGGTGCAGTGCCTACCCACGTGTCAGGCAAAGGCGCAGCGTCTGCCCACGGGTCAGGTAAATCCTAAATGCACAGCACCAACTCCTGAACGCGAAGCGCCAATTTGAAGAGGGAATTTGGAGGCCTTCTCAGTGTCCACATTGGGCCCATGATAGCTTGTTGGAAATATTATCTTGTCTATTTTCCAAATATACCTTTTTTTCTCTGATTGGAGTTGATTTGACCTGTCAAAATTTGATTCTCCCAAGATTGGTCAAAAAGTGCTGAATGATGGTGCATAAATTCATAGTGCTGTTGCAGGCAACTTTTGGAGCCCTTCCCCAACTCCAAATTGAGCTCATGATGTCTCACTGGAAATTTATTTGAGTATAGTTGTCATTTGACCCATCAAGCAAGTAATTTGGACACTCCAGCTACGATAAAACCTAATTTTTCCAAGGTCACTCCAGAAGTGCAGCAATTCTCCCGTGACACCTATATTTTTGACATTGCTCCAAAACCATGATACTTGTGTAAAATATGAAGGAATTTTTTCTTCTTGGACCTATTTTGGACAAAAATATCTCTCACTTGTGTCAAATTCATCTCTGTTTGGTCAGAAACACAATTTGAAGTGAAACTGGCCCTATGAGTGACAAATGGCTTGACTCTTGGAATGAATTCTTGGAAAATGATGGAGGCATGATGTTTATGAGTTGGTATGGATTTATTATGGCTGATATGACCTATCATATGGGTCCTCTTCTCCTATGCCTCTTTTCCATAGCAAACCCTAGCTTAGTTGTAAGAGGAAATTAGGGTTTGGTGTAGGAAAAACAGGGCATTTAGGGCTGCCTTGTAGAGGGAGGGGAATGAAGGGGTTAAGGGTTGTATAAATTATTGGGGAACTTTTGAGGGATAGGGATAGATGTCAGAGAGTAGGGGGAAGTGGAATTTCAAGGATTGAGTGAGGGGAAGGGGCCCAAAAGGGAAAAACACAGGCCTAGCCTTAAAAAGTGTCAAATTGTAGCAATAGGCTAGGTTTTGTAGAAAAATGATGAGTTTGAGGGATAGGAATGACGGGAAGTGTTTAGGAAGGTATATTAAGGATAGGGGAAAATGAGGCAATGAAGTTATAATCATGAAAGGAGGCTAAAAAATGGAGGTAAAAGCACATAAGAAGTCTTTTAGGAGCAACAGGGTGACCATGGAATGGCAAGCTAGTGGAATAGTGAAATTTTTTTCTATAAGGATAATGAAGGCAGTGAGATTTATAAAACTCACAGTGTTCAGGGAATTGTGTTTTTATAAATCTGTAACCAATATTTAGTCATCTACAAATAGTACAAATTATTGATGACTAACAGAAATTATAAAATAAGATTTGATGACATCATCAAATTTTAGAGGGAAAAAAGGAAAAACTACTTTTTCAACTCATATTTTCAACTTATCTCCCAAATTTTTTACTCAAATTTCGAGTGGGAGTACTCGTTGGATGAAAAATTTAATTCCTCATCCAAGGAGTACCCATGTTTCATACTTTCGATGGACCTTGCTACACGAAAAATGAGAAATACATGAAAAACGTGATTGCAATCACACTTTTTCATGTATTTCTCACTTTTCGTGTAGTACGGTCCATCGCAAGTATGAAAAATGGGTACTCCTTGGAGGAGGAATTAAATTTTTCATCCAATGAGTACTCGCTCTCGAAATTTGAGTAAAAACTTTGGGAGATAAGTTGAACATACGAGTCAAAAAAGTAGTTGTATTATTTTATTAGTTTTTAATAATTTTACCCGTTTACTTAAAAAATGGTGAATCATCCCCCATGGTTGAAATTATCATCTTGAATCCTATTGGTTCTTATAAAGTTTTTTTTGGTTGTCATTTTTCTTAGGAGGCCCATTTTAGACCTCAAAATTTCCCTAATGATTCTTGAAATAGTAGTAGCCATCGACAGATCCCCCCCCCCCCAACACAGGCTTGTTAACAAGGTATTTTAAAGCTGAATGATCTGTGAACATATTGAAGTTTCCACCCAACAAATAGTTCCTGTACTTTTGGAGAGCATACAAAACTGCCAACCCTTCACGCTCTGTGGTAGAATAGTTACGCTCTGCGTTCGAAAGCTTTCTGCTAGCGAAGGCCACTGGGTGATCAATGTCCCCTTCTCCAGGTTGTGCCACGAAAACTCCCAATGCGATCCCCGATGTATCTACGTGTAAATGGAAGATCTTTGCCCAGTCGAGGAATATAAGAATAGGGGTCATCACCATCTTTTCCTTTAATAGTTCAAAGCTTTTCTGGCATTCATCATCCCAAAATAACGAGACATCCTTTTTCAACAATTTTTCCATTGGAGCGGTGATCAAATCGTACCCTTGAATGAACTTCTTGTAGTAACCTGTGTGGCCGAGGATGGAGCGCAACTATTTTTCAGTAGTTGGAACTGCCGAATTGATGATAATTGTGATATTGGCGAGGTCAACCATCAATCCTTGCTTACATACTACCTGTCCTAACAGGATCCCAAATGGGACACAAAATATGCATTTCTTGATGTTTAGCGAATCTTAGTGTTTCCTGTAGGCATCCAACATCATGCGCAGATTCAACACATGGTTCTTTACTAATCCAAAAACCTGTCCAATCGTTAAAGTAGAATTCCAAAAACTTCTGAATGAATTCTTTGAATACGGCTACAAGAACACGTGAAAAGATGGTAGGGGAATTATTTAATCCAAATGGCATGACATTGTACTGGAATGAGCCCCAATCCATTGCGGGTTGTCTTGCTGCAATATTCAGGTGCTATGCAGATCTAATGGTACCTCGAGAACCCATCAGTAAATGAATAAGCTTCTGGACCTCCCACATTATCTAGGGTGTCATTAGAGAACGGTGTAGGGAAAGGATCATGTACGCAGACGTCATTTAACTTGCGTAGATCGACGTAGAAAATTATCTTTCCTTTAGTCTCTTTTCCTGGACCACCATGGGGCTTACCCAATCTGACTGTTCTACTAGTTCAATGACACCTGCGGCCACCATTTTCTCAATTTCCTCCTTAACTTTTTGATTGTATTTCGGGTTTAGGCGATAGGGCCGCTGTTTTGACCGGCTGCGCATCTGGCTTCAACGTAATCCTCATGACTCTCATATCCCCTACAATCCCCTTGAGTTTAGAGAACCTGGTCAGGAATAGATCTTGATATTCTGTTAGCAGCTATGCGACCCTTCCCACCATGCCATCATCCCAATAATCCCCAATCTTGGCCATCTTGGGCTGCTATTCCGTGCCAATATTGATTTCCTTCAGTTTCAGAGGTTTGGTGACAGCAATTTCTTGCAGCAACGGACCTGTAACAACACATTCTCCTTGTGACTCTGCGATAATGATATTCCAAGGATCCTCATCACATGCTTCTACTAACAAATTTATACAGTCTACAATGTCCTATATCTGTGCATCCCAGGCTGGCGCAGTACATTCCTGCTTAGGGAGGGACTCATTGAAGGCTAGAGAATTTATATTCTATAGGGCTTCATCAAGTTTCTCAGTGCCTCTTTTCAGTCCAAACCTCATTACAAAGTCTTCAACCATTGTACTCCAATGCCGGGTACATTGATGTAGTTTCGCGTCCAAGTACCAGGTGGTAGAGATTGGTCCTAATGTGTGAATAAACCTGTGGACCCATTCATTCCAGGTGTCCTCATTCCATACTCATATCCAGAGAGCCACGTGCTTGCGTGGATCCCCTCGTCTCGAGAAGCTTTCTATTGGTGGTTTGACTAGCACGTTAAATCATAAGATCATCATCCTTCAGCATTCCCCCTAGTCTCGGAAAGCTCCCTTATGAGTTTCCCACCAACGCGCAGTAGTTGTGTGCATGGAAAAATCAAGGGCCCAAAATCTCCCTTCTTTAGTGATATTTGCTTCAATTTCTTCGAGGAAATATTTAACATTACCAGAGCCATCAAAGTAGGGTAGTTCTCTTACCTATGAGGAAATGGATTGAAAGCTTTTTGTGACCTTAAGACACCTTAGTGCAGATACGTCATGTAGTCGGTTCTGCCAATTTTCTATCTCTCCATCCAAGTCAGATAAGAACTCGCTGTCTTTTTCCTAGCATAACATGCCATCAGCCGTGGGGTTCATCCAATCGTTGTCCCATGTGGTCAATTTGTATATGTGATCGATGTCCTCTTCCGCCCGTACCGATTCAGTGTACCACTCTCCTTTGACTGGGTCCAACGGGGCTATCACCCTTGTGCCTTCATTTTCAAAGATCACGCTTCTTCTTTTCAAATTAATTATACCTCACATGTCAATAGCCCAATCCAGGCCCAAAAGTGTAGGATAAGGATCCACTTCATCCAATATCTGAATTACCTACAAATCAGTGTAAACTTTAACACCCGCAATATCTACCACTACCTTCATCAGTCATCCCAATGGGATGATCTTCTGCTGATTAGCCATCCATAGTTGAATAGTCGAAAATTATAGCTTAGGTTCTCCCATTCGTTTCCAGGTATTCTTAGGTAAGACGTTTGCATCTGACCCTAAATCAAGGATTACTTTGTCCATTTCGTAGTCTCCAATCTGCACGATCATACGCATTTTCCGTCCCGTCCTCTTTTTATTTTTGTATATCTTGTTCAAAGTTTTAACCTCAGGCTGTAAATAAACCTTCTATGCACAACTATCTATCAACGCTGGGAGATTCTCTACGGCCTTCTGGTTGCGCAGCAGCTTCATACATGCCTGGAGGAATGGTTTAACTGCTTCGTCTTATTTTGTATCTATCGTACCTTTTGCAGTGGATGCTTCATCTTCGGTCATCTCCCTCCAAACTTCTATTAAGGTTTCTTTCTCCTTTTTCAGGTATAAAATTTTTGTTTTGTCCCCAACATTGCTGATTAATGATTCAGCCTCAGCCTTTTCTTTAGCTCCCCTGGTGGCAATGCCGCTGCACCTGATCACATTGATACATGGTCCATCGTCCCGTGGTTCTGCCTTAACTCTTTGCACATTCTGTATAGGTGTTTGATGTTTCTCTTAAATTTTTGCTATTAATACCGGACAGTCTTCCATGATGTGATCGAACTTCCTGCAATATCTGCAGGACTGGCGTTCCGGGTTTAGGAAATCTCGTGCGAAATGTCCCACGTCGCCATAGTTTTAACAGATCAGCTGTCCACGTCCTTGAACGACACTCCCCCCTCTCCCTCCTCCCCTTCCTCTTGCAGGAGATCTTCCTTGTCTAGAAGGAGATAGTGGTGATGAGGGGTCCACCTGAACCCTGTAATTTCCCCTATCTACCATGAGGTCGAGTGTTTGGAAATTTTTCTCATCATGACCCACCGACGAGTAGAATCTGCACCACTTCCGTTTCAATTCTGGAACATAAGCACCCAACCATGGGCAGTGATCTATATCATGTCTTCCGGATACCTCACAGTTGGCACACCATAGTATAGGATTGCTAGGGCCAGCCATTTCCCTAGGTCGTAGAGGGCTCGACCCCCGCAACTTGCATATAATCCGATAATAGTGGGCATTGATCCTGATAATGACCAACACCCTACAACCTATGCACCAAATATCTTGGCTAGCTTCCTTAACGCAATCCTTCCGTAAGCTCTGAAATTGTAAGTGGATTGCTTCTAATTGGCTCTGGATCTATAGGGCTGTGAACTGCATATCATCTCTTGGCATTGCTTCTAATTTCATGGAAATCTCCAGAACGTCCTCTTGGGAGCCAATATTTTGTTTCCCCATGGGCCCACGTAGTTGTGGTAATAACATATCGATAAATCATTCCTTGTGCTGCTTATCTTCGTATAAAAATCCCCCATCACTGATAACCTTTTTTAGTCATTGCTCAGCTTCCTAGACAGACTCTATAGGTCCCTGCTTAAATTCCTTTAATTCGACTACACATTGAGAATATGACTTAGGCTTCTGGAATTGTTGCTTTAGGGCGTTCTTAATATCTTGTATTGATGCATTCACCTGTTGACCAATATATCCCATAAACCAATCCAGGGCCCTTCCCTCGAAGGTTATATATAGATGCACTCGTTTGATAGCATCATTGTTAACGTTCTATGTAGTCCACACAAATTTAGCTACGATCTAGAATTGATCCATGTTCTCGTCCCCTGCTCCCTTAAAGGTAGGTTGCTTCATGTGCGTATCCATATCGTCCTCTGGTGGTGCAAGCGGTGAGGGAGAATTATTACCTTTATGTGGGTTAGATGTAGGTGTAGCCGAGGGGTTGGTTCCTCTTTGCGCAACCCCTCCCTGGTCAAGATCAGGTGATTCCTTTGAAGGAATGTATACTGATCTGTCTCCTTCTTGATTAACCCAGTAGTATTTACCGCTTCATGTTTTTCTCCCACTCTGGTCGGAGGTCACTCACTCGGTGTGGCCACACAAGACACCCTTTTCACTCAATAGCATCTTAATCAACATCGACAGGGTTCTTAAGAACTTACCTATAAATCCCTTGAAGAACCTTCGCTCTGCTTCCAAATATGATACAAATTGATTAACAAAAAATTCTTTCACAAATCCTCCCAATATACTGTCAACCCAATGATCTTTAGTTATGGTAATCTTATTATCAATATTTTCTAATTGTTGGATCAATTCGAGGGTCCACTGTGTGACTTGATTGTCCTTCAAACAATTCTAAAATTCTGCCAACCATGCCAGCCACTCCTTTAACTCGTGTGCGAAGGATGCAAAGAATATTTCGTGCACTTCTGTAAAAATATATCTATTTTTCCACTCTTCTGCGGACCAATTTTAACTCCTATTCTCTTTTAGGGAAAATGTTTGAATCTTCTTTTCGAACTAGTCTTCGAAGTTAGGTTTTAATGGCTTCCAATGACCCCATGGCATTACCCAATCCCTCTCTCAAAATGCTCCTGGTCCTGGCAACGGAACCATTTGTTAGATTTAGGGGTCTTGACCCAAGTTTGGTTTTAAGGTTGGCCAACAAACCCGGATACTACTGACGCTTTCAGCAATGGCCTGCTTAAGTAAGTCAAGGCCTCACTCGAAGTAGTATGGGAGGGTGCTGGAACCAGGCTTCCGCACACTGAGCGAGAGAAAGTTAACTAAAAGGGTTCCCTTCAGATCTAACAAACTTGTGCTAGAGAAGCCCTAACCCAGAACCCTTAGCAGTATATTGGTGAATATCCCAAGTGAAGCCCAGTAATCAGACATAACAAATCATTAATTGGATGTAACAAGGAAAATCAAAACCAGATCTATGCATTCAATTCTTTCTATAACATCGCATCCACATGCGCATAAATAAACAACAAGCAGATCAGATATAACTGGAAATCACGATACAAAGTATTCATATATCAAAACAATATTTCGGTTCATTCATACTCCAATTGACTTATAGACTCTATCTATCAGCCTGCGCACACAACCAGCGGGGTCCGCACACAACAGGACTTAGGGTCTCCACACACACAGCCAACAAGGAGCCCTTATCTAGACAATTAAAAATAGATCACAGGTTTGTATTCCCATTTTGTTCTTCTCTACCTTTTTTTAGACTCGATTTATCTATCTATTTATAGCATGCTAGCCTGTGCTATCCTACGGTCCACAAACCATGGTTTGCGGACCCTTGGTATACCCTTTGACCCATTACAATTAATTGGGGGTTTTGACACGCCCAAAACCCCCGCGCTAGACTAAATATTACAAAATATTACAAAACTGGACAAAATTGCGGTCAGGGAACCCGTTCCAACAAAATCCCATATTTTAAAGGCTTGTTTTAACTGCAATACCACTAACTGGGAATCAAGAAAGACATGTAGATGGTTGATGCCCTAGTTGGAGGCATCACTCAACAACCTGATGACTGCATCATATTCTACTTGATTATTTTTAGTTGACTGATACATACTCCGTTGGTGAGGAATGGTGATCGGTTAGGAGAGTATATGGCCCAGGCGATTACGGCTAAATTTTGTGACCATCGAGAGGCTCTATCAGCAAATCCAAAATAGTAGGTGGGTGAACGAAACATCTGTGGCACAAGAGCGCTATTTTTAGAACACTTCCATAATGATTGTGATCATCATAAAAGTTTATGTTACATTCATTTTATCTCTAGGGTATTGAGGCTTTCTGCCTTATGGGTGGAATTTTTTGAGGTAGAGTCCATTGCAGGGATTGGCTAGTCATGTACTGCCAGGTTCTGACAAAATGTATGCTCCTTTGAGGAGACAATGTTTGATGATGTAAGGCCACTTCCATAATGTTTTGAACTTCCCAGGTCCTAAGGCTTCTTTTGCAACATCGTAGCAGAGGATTGGTCCCCCCTCAGAAAATGAGCGAGGGGTGATGTTGTGGTCGAATGGTGCTTTTACTCTTTTCTCTTGAGCCTCATCATGTTGAAGATATTCTCACCGACTTTCGTTGATGATTTATAACTGTAACAAATGTTGCTCTAGAGGCTAAGTATCAGTGAGAAGTTCGATGGCTATGTGTAAGTTGGGGTTTTTGTGCTCAATGGGAAGTGCGACCTCCACTCCGTATACCAATTGGAAATGTGTGAATCCTGTTGAGAATTTGACTGCTGGATGGTATGCCCATAAGGCTGAAAACACCATATGGTGCCAGTTGATTTTATGGATGTTTACCATGTGTTGTAACATTTTTTTGATTACTTTGTTAACAACTTCTACCTGGAAGTTGGACTGGGGTTAGTATGGTGACGCAAACTCATGCGTGAACCCAAGGTGATGGGATAACTCCTAGAATATTTCATTCTTGAAATGATTTCCATGGTCGGAGACTAACTCCTTAGGTACACCGAACTGTACGATGACATGGTTGAAGAGAAACCGAGCTGTAGTTTTTGCGGTGTTATCATATGTGGGGATGGCTTCTTCCCATTTGGTGAAATAGTCGACGATTACTATGATGCATTTGTGGTTGCCAGATGACATAGCGTTGCAAGTCATAAAGTCGATGCCCTATTTTAAAAAGGGGCCTACTACAATGACCGGGTGTAGGGGAGCTGGAGGCACTCTTATCTTGTGAGCGAAGCGTTGGCATCATTCACACCTTTTGACTACTTGTATGCAATCGTGGAATAGGGTGGGTCAAAAGTAACTGACATGTAAGAATTTTTGGGTGGTGGCCATCCCGTAGAGATTCCCGTCGCAAGCCCCACTATGGCAGTCATTTAGGGCCTGCTCATCTTGGTCGTGAGTGAGGCATTGATGCAAAATGGTGTCAACGCCTCTTCGATAAAGGAAATCCCCCTTTAAAAGGTATTGGGGTGCTTGATGGTGTATGCGCCTTCGGTCATCATGGGTGAGCTGAGGTTTTAACTTTTGGGTTCACAAAAAAAAGAATGTTTTCGTACCAATGGTCCTTTATCGTCACTAAGAACAAATGTTCATCAGGTAGTGAGTTATTAAATGGAGATCCTTGGGTCTCATTTGGGAGATTAGTGATGAACGCGGCTAGGATGATTTCTTTCTTGCTTTTGGGGCAGTTGAACCGTAGGTCGAAATCCTACAGTATAAATATCCATCTAGCGTACTTATGATTCATCATATGGTGGGTTAGAAAATATCTCATGGGTTCGACTAGGATGATTTCTTTCTTGCTCTTAGGGGAGCTGAACTGTAGGGCGAATTCCTACAATATAACTATCCATCAGGTGTAATTATGGTTCATCATATGGCGGGTTAGAAAATATCTCATGGGTTTGATAGTTTCTATGACTATTGTCATCCTTAGGATGATGTAATGCCGAAGCTTTTGTACTGCGTGTAATAGGGCTAGGGATGTTTTTTCTTCTGACTCATACCTCAAAGCAGGGCCGACTAAGTTCTTGCTGATGTAATAAATTATGCGCTCTTTGTTGTCGGGTCCATTCTGGAGTAATACCCCAGCTATGGATGTATCTGATGCCGATATTTATAAGATGTAGTCTTTATCATAATTGGGTGGCTTGATTAAGGGGGCTGAAGACAAGGTGTATTTTAGTGCCTAAAATAACTTTTGAGCTTGATCATCCCACTTGAACGGAATGTCCTAATGGAGTAGATGCAGGATTCCCTATGCGCAAGTGTCGTCTTCGGGGACAAAGCATCATAAGAAGTTGGATTTTCCCTACAGACTTTGAAGTTGTTTTAGTGTTTTGGGAGATGGTACCTCTTTTATTTCCTAGACCTTGAAGGGGTCAACTATGATTCCTTGTTGGGATACTATGAATCTTGACAGTGTACCTGCATTAATGCAGAAGACACACTTGAGTGGGTTCAAGTGTAGGTTATAGTGCTCACATTGTTGAAATACCAAATGTAACTCTTCTAGATGGTCAACTCGTTTCTTGGATCATACTGTGAGGTTGCCCAAGTAGGATAAGATAAGATGAGCCAGGTCATGAAAGATATAGTTCATGGCATGCTGAAAGGTGGCTCCTGTGTTTTTAAGACCAAATAGCATAACCCGATATGCAAATGTGCCTTAAGGGGTGATGAATGAAATATTATACCGATCTGTGTGTCAGATATGAGTTTTATTGTACCCCGAGAATCCATCTATGAAGGATAGGACCTCATGACCGACACAAGCATCAATGACTTGGTCGATGAAAGGAGTGGGGTAGTTTTATTTGGGACAAGATTTGTTTAAATCTTGAAAATCTGTATAGACTCGAATGGTGCCCTATTTCTTCATGACGGGTACAAGGTTAGAAACCCAAGATGTGTAAGTGATTGGGTATATGAATCCAACTTTATGGAGCTTGTCTATATCTTGTTTCATCGCTTCTGATTTGGATGGGTGTAACTGACGCTGTTTTTGGCGGACAGGTGATATGTCAGGCCAAGTGTCAATGTGATGCTCCACGATGGTGGGGCTTAGCCCTAGCATTTCTGAATAATCACAAGAGAAGATATCCCTATAATCTTGTAATAGGTTTGTATACGTGACTACCTCATCTGGGGAGCATGCTGCCCTAAGTGAGATTTCTTAAGTTTTGCTTGGTTTTTTCGAGATATTACCTTAATGGTTGGTGAAATATTTGACATATTTCCTTCCTCAAATGCATCGGGCACTGGGATAGGGTTCTTGAACCAATATACCTTTCTTGATGGAAGGAAGTATTTGGATTCAATGGCGTAAATATCTTGGGTTTTTGTGTTGCTAGGCATGAACACTTTTCTAGAAGAAAAAACGAGTGGTGATGCATTTCATCCCACAGAAAATCTTGTTCCGTCATGGCCTCTAATATATCCTCATCATAGTGAAACAAGATGTATAAGGGGGAATTGTTTTGTGTGAGGCCGTGAGGAATTGGTTTGAGCCTAAAAGTGCTCGTCGACAGACATGAATATGATTCTGTGGTTGATACCATGGAACCAGATGTGGTTGACAGGGTGCAGACGGGCTGGGTTTGCATCGTGGAAGGACTACTGCCATTGTGGTAGTTGCAGCAGTCTCGACACCAAGGAATGATGAGAAGACAACATGAGTCATGGTTCCTATGCATGGTGATATGAATCGTATATGGTGTTGTGTGTCGTAAGCATTATGTGGTGGAAGAATTTCCATGATGTTTGTTTGTATTTTAGCCAGAGGAGATCATGCTCTCTTGGTAGTGTACAAGGGGTACATGTATATTTTTTAATGTGAATATTTTGACGAATGTAGAGGTGCCGCAATGTTCTCAACATAGGGAATTTCTCTGTATCATGATCATGGATCGTGTAACTGTTGCATGGAGTAAAATTAATCACTGATAATATTGTATGAGATCCAGTACTACTCATCGTATTAGAGGATGATGATGGGGGATGGTTACGAGAATGTGCATTTATTTGTTTCTGCCGTCTCCTAGTCTTAGATAATGTGTGATTTGGCTCTGTTGTGAGTTTCTCTTCTAACGCTGGTCTATCCGCTCTTAATATTGGAAGGTAATGAAAATTAATTGTGTGGTGAAATTGCGAACAAATTTGACAATAACATCGTGTGATATTTTCTTGATTTGAGAGACGAATGTAAGGTATGGGCGTGACCATGTGAAGACTTTCAGTGAACTTGTTAAGCTCCTGACATTGATTGACCATGTGGTCATTTTTATTACATAAGGCACATGAGATATTTGATTTTCTTATTACCTCTCTGGGGAAATGGGTTACCTTCATGGTTTTAGGTGGCTGGTGACAACGGGGGTTAGGCCTCGTTGTTATCTGCAGCCTATGTTGTGGTAACTCGAAACCGACTACGTCTGGATTATTGGTGATGAGTGAGCACATGATGTCTAGCCTAAGTCAAAATCAGGGGACATAGGGGAAATGTTGAGTGTGGTGGATATCTTGGAAAATTAGACAAGACTGACACTTTTTTGTCTTCCAATCCCTTTGGACCATGGGAATGATTGGGTACCATTTTTGGAATGATACTAAATCTAGGCACTGAGTGATTAAATGGTCACGTTCGTCACACAATACACAGGCTGGGACTGGGTGTGTGGGGTGTTTGGCGGTGGGAATCTTTCCTTTTGTTGGATGCCTCTATTCAGATACGTAGAGGATGGATGAAGTTGCTTCATTCTCCTAGGTTGTGGAACTTTCTATGGACATTGAATTTGATCTTTCCAAGTCGACGAGATTGGTTATGTCCAAGCGTAGCAACTCTAACGCTAAATGAAATAGGGGAAAGTAGAGAAAATGGAGAATATAGTGGTTATACTGACATGTATGACAAGAATATTGATTGGGTCATAACCCTATGAAGTACACCAGGTTAACCGTGTACCACCTTTGAAACAACTCTAGAGTTGCACATTGCACTATCAAATGATCACGTTCGTCGCAAAATGTGAAAAGTTGGTCTTGAGGCTGAGGATGGTTATGGGGGAGAGGTGGTTTTTCTGGTGACCATCTCTCTTCCGATATATATAATATGGTCCTTGTTGCTTCAGTCCTTTGAGTTGTAGTGCAGTCCGTGGATTTTGTTTCCGAGTTTGCTAAATCGATATTTTCAGCGATGAAATGTCGCATGAAATCGAACATTGATCAGAGACGATGGAGGTTGGGAAAATGACACACCTGATGGTTTCTTCGACATACGTGAAATGTGTGTCTTCTGTGTCATGATAAGTTTCTTTGGGAAATGTGTGGTATTGGGTACCAATGGTTGAAAGCCCTTAATTCAGGGCACTGTATGATCAAGTGACCAGGTTCATTGCATCATGCATAAACTGGGACATTCGGTGTGGCCTCTGTTTTCCTTCTTTGAGCCATTGGGTTGGATGAGTACGAGCATGATGCAGGTTCTTATTGTACATATAATATGGTTTGGACCAGTCCTCTTCCATTTGTATGGATTCAGCGGAGGGGTCCTCAATATTATATTTCTTTAGGGCTTGCAATGCATCCCTATATCGAGGCGTCTCTGGGAAATGAAGGGTGTAATGCTCATCATGGTCACATATGGCACACGCATGATTGGTGCGTAATGATTTCCCTTGGTTTTTTGTGACCTGTTCCTTTTTACGGGTATCTGAGGTAGTGACATTTCTTTCGGTATGTAGAAGAGGTTTTAATTCTTCTAATTCTGGGAAAATATTAGTAGGATGGTATACAATATCACATAATGCAAAAGGTTGTAATGTCCTAGGTAACTTGGGGGTTTTGACCTTTTTTCATTTTTTTTAATCCCTCTTGGTAGTGCTAGATGGCGTCACTACAGGTGTTTCTTTAACTGCTATGACCTCTTGGGGAGAAATAAGGGTCATACAAGTAGAGGTAATGCCTGGGATTTCTAGCATGGATGGAGGGAACAAATACCACACTGGAATTGTGAAAGCCATATTTGGAAATGTCATAGTTGCCATGAATTGTTTCAATACAACACCAGGTGGGGGATACAAAAATGGGGCCTGTGAAATAACATATGATAGGAATGCCTGACCCATGGATTCACCATCCGTACTACTAGTTTATACTTCTAGGATAGTTTCGGTGTTTGATGAGCTCATAATGAACACCAGTGCCTCCATGATTTCGGGGGATTCCCCTGGTACAACAGGGGGATCTCCTAGGAATGAGCCTAGGATAGATGATGGTTTGAATTGGCTGGGGCCAACTTCTGTATACCTTGTGAGTGGTTTCGTGGATTTATATACATATGGTAGTATAACATCTAGAACGGTCATGGGTTTCTTTTCATAGTATGTGAGCTGGTCGATGGTGATGATCCAATCGTCACGAGGGAACATCATCACCCTAAAAATAGAGGATGCGATCGTGATCATAGCGTACATGTAACTCCACTTGAGGAGTATATTATAGCCTAGTTGTGCGTTTAAGACCTCAATGTATATAAGGATTGTTTTACCAGCCAGGTTCAGTGGAACATTTTGATAAAGACTTACAGGGTTGATGGGCGCCCATAATAAGCTCTAAGCATGATGTCAGATGGTTTCAATTCAGGTGATCCTAACTTTTTCCAAATTGAATTAGACATGATGCATGTGGATGCTCCTTCATCCACAATGCACCGGTGTATGATGATATTTTGAACTAACATAGGTATCTGGAAAGCAACTAGAGAAGGAAGCCTAGGGCTTGAATTTTCTAGATTAAAATCCATTAGGCAAGAATCAGAAGGATCGATTACGCAGAAAGCGAAAATCAAGGCCTTCTGCTGTGTTGGGCATGATTGTAGGACTTACAACGCTGACATGGCTTCTGCAGATTGAGCCAAGTCATCCAATATACTATAAATATGAGTAAATTTGGAATGATGTCCTGTGTGCCTAGTTGGTACTTTGACCGTTCTTGGAAGGGGCTCAATAGGTACTTTGGAAATAGTTAACGACATGGTAGGTGCTCTCATACTTATACCTGATGGGTTGGTATATGGGGGAGTTTCATAGTTCCTATTCCGTGTTTCGAAGAACAATTCTTCTCCATCCGTGTATATTTCATGGTTGTTCCCTTCAGTCTCGTTATGGGTTGGTTGTTGTTGCTGAGTATTAACCACTCCTTGGTGGGGGAAAGGTTCCTGCATTACTGCAAGCTGCTGGGTAGGTCACTCTTGTCCTTGGTTACCCTGATTGTTTTTCAATTAGGGGAGTTCAAGATAGTTTTGAGTGTAATTTCCATACTCACCACATATGGCACAAGAGCGATTTGTCCTTAGACTGGGTCTCTTTTTTTTTACCTTGGGAGTTATTACTTGGCTCTTGGTTTTGATTTCGGTTGGGGTTGCCTCCAGCCTGAGACTGTGGGGGGCGTTGTTGATTACTAACCCCCTGTCCGAGATCAACCTTTTGCTTGTTTCTTGACTTCTTATTTGTAGAATTTGGAGGATTATTGCTATTCTCCTAATAATAATATTTTCACCGCTGAGCTTGGGATGGTTGCACAAGATTCACTGGTGCATTTTTTTGTGTCGGTGGTATATTCTGTGTAGGAACAGGGGAGTATTGGTTCCCCTGCCCTTGATTGGTGTATGGTTGCTAGGGTGACTCTCTTGTATCAAAATTACTAGCTGAGTATTAGTTCCCCTGCAGGGGAGGATATGAACCTCCTTGATGTTGATGATATGGCATCACCCTATTCATCACGTTCTGCATAGGTGCATGCTGAATTTGGTGGTACCTGGGTTGTGATATGTTTTGAGTAGAATAAAAAGAGTATCCTGGGTACTGATAACTAATTCTTGGATGACCTTGGGCTAAGGACCCTATCAAAACATCAAAGGTAATGGAATTTCCTTGTAACTCTCTATAATTTTGCAGGCGTAGGGCATTTGGCAGGACACTATAAATATATCCTGATTGGGTGTAAACGAGTTCAAGTTGTTGTGCTTTTCTTATGGCATCTTCTTCTGAGGTAGGTTTTTTTGGTGGCCACATATTTTGAAATCTATGCAGTGAGAGTTTTCAAAAATAAGTCCAACAGAACTTTGTCATCGAGTTTGTCTTTGCGAAAACTACGATGTCTCTACCATTCATGGAGATGGTATGATATATGAACAATTGTTGTTTGTATAAAATGTGTAAGAAGTCCCATTCCCAAGTCATGATGAATGGGGAGCTGGAAATATGTGAGGAATGTAGTGGTGATTATGCTAAAGGTTCCGTGCGATGTAGGTGACTGCTCAACATACCATTTCACTGCAGACCCTGTGAGGGTGTGTTGAAATAGTCTCAATCGAATGGTATCATCAATGATATTATTCGATGAACACCACAGGTGGAAAGTAATTATATGATTTTCGCGGTCTTTCAATTTCTTCCCTTCAAATTTTGGTATATCAAAAGGGAGCTTCGTGGGCATGGGGGGAAATTAAGGCCATGTGCAATGGGGTCATTTGTTACTTCTTTAGATTTGGAAGATTCAGTGATGCTAAGAAGGGTAGCTACAAATTTACCACCATCGTACTCTATTGAGAAACAAGTATTTGAATGTGTTGGTTCAGGGGAGGTGCCTGGGGAATGTTATCCT